>KZ061663.1:61412-113969 GCA_002091835.1 Anopheles maculatus | reverse complement strand
GGAATGCCATTCGTCCGGCATTCGTGTTTGTTCCGTTCCGCTTGCAATTTCTCGCAATCGCAAGATCGAAGAGAAATGGTATGGCGTCGGAAACGTTCCATCCGATCGGAATGCACACATTGTAAAGCCAGCTTCAGGAGGCTTCGAAGCAAGCAAGATCATCGTATCGAACCCCTCTTCACGATCATGCAAAGCAGAAAACGGCTGTTCAATATCACCACCGCGGTGGTGACGAAGCAAATGAGCACTTCAAAACTAGACAACCCCCCATCAGCCCGATGCTCCCTGGCAGCAGTTACGTTTCGTATGATGCAATCCGCTTGTATCGAAATCGGTTTTAAAAACCCCGTAGAAAAAGTGCCCATTTTCATCCACCCAAAAGCAAAGCGGGCGCCCAGGATGTACGACCATGCGGTACCATGTCAAGATTCGTCCGGACGCGCAGGCTTTTCCGGACAGCATATCCGGCCCCGATTCCGGAAAGCGCTGCGAAGCTAATGATATAATTAAGCAACGGGCTCTCTCCCACCGGTGTGTCCAGTGCTGTCATGCATAATTAAGGCCGTGCAAAAATAGCGTGGTCGAAACAGGTTAAAGTCGAGCTTTCGATCAGAGAACGCTTCAACCTTGCGGTGGAGGGTTCGTCGCTTGCTCGGTCGTAGAAGTCGTTTGTTTGTTCGCCTTTCGGGGATGCGGTGTGACCGTATTGTGAGCATAAATATAACCCGAATGGGTGAGGTTCCCATGTGAAAGAGGAGAACACACACACACACACACAGAGCAAATAAAGTCGGGCACCCAACGTTCGGACAATGGTCTAATGTCCACCTACCCACAGGGGTAGGCCTGGGATAAAGACGGGAACACCGGGGGAGGGACTGTAGCCGAGGGACGATTGCAAATTTTTGCTTCGCTGACAGGAGCACATTCAGCCATATTTGTATCGTGGGAATCTATCTCACTCTTTGCCCGGTTTTTAGTTTCCCCCCCCCACGTCTTCACACTTAGCTTCTTCGCTGGGAGAAGGTGGCCCGAAAGAAGTGCCGTGCACAAAGCTGATAGTTACTTTCGGTAAGCTCGGTTATGCTTTGAAGTGTACGAATGGGGTGTGCGTTTTTTTTTTCGCTTTCTTTGGTGATGGCGATGATGATGCTTGTGTGTGGTGGGTCCATAAATGTATGCGACCCTTTTGCTTTAGAAAGGGTAGAGCCCGCTAGAGAGAAGAGAGCCCGAGCGATGATATAATCTACAATTGCAGATGGAGCTCAAGAAGTGGGATGCAGGTTAGGTGCGATGTGTGGCGGGTCGGGAGATTCATTTGAATGCTACCAACCGTCAAGGTTAAGAAAGCGCAAGAAGTGCAAGAAGTGTCACAGAAGCGAAGGTAAACGATAATATTTGTCTAACCTGCTGTGTACACTGTCAGCGGAAAAAAGCCGAACCCGTTTTGTTCCGAATGTTTCAAACGTACAGAGTACACAAAGACGAGCTACCGTAGTACCTGCCAAAGCCAAACCTTTTCAGCTTGGAAATATGGAGCCTCTGAAAAGGGTCTCCACGCTTTGAAGATCCCAAAATACTTGCCGTCTCTCGTTTGGCAAGCTGAAGACTTCTTGAGGATCCGTTTCGGGGGGTTTCAGTTTTTTGAAGGAACTCCCCCAGTGTGTCTCGGATGGTTAAAAGATTGCATCAAAACGCCTTTCGCTACTGATCTTTTCAATTGATGATGGTTGCGAAAGATCTTGCTGGATGGCCGCCTGGAGCTAATTTAGTAGATTTGTTTTTGTGGCGCGTGTGGCGGGACCTACACTTTGCATCATCCCGCGTACGACAATAGTAGTAATAAGTAAAGTAAAGTATCCCCAATAATGATGATGATGCAGATGTTGATGGTGATTGCAATCTTCCATTCGGCGATCGGGAGATACTTGTTAGTGGACAGCTCGTCCGCGCTGGTGAGCTCATTTTTGGAACACCCCGTGAGGGTCAACGGTGTACTTGATCTTTCGGTTAGCCCGGTTTTCGATCGGTGGAAACGATTTCGTTAAACCACCAAACTCGCTGAAGATGTTCGTTGGTGATGCGGCTACCTGTTGATATGGCTGTGTGCGTGCAAGCTTGCGTCTAGAAGACAACATTTAAATCCAGTTCCAGCGAGCATGAGCGATTAGTGTGCAGTGGCGTTAGTAAACGAATGTTAGTACAGGCTGATTTTCGACATCAACACAGCCACACTTACACCAACCGGTACCTGGGTCGATCGTTCGCCCCGATGATCTTCACCATCTTCAGCGCGAGCAAACAAGCATTGATCCATTCCGTGCCGGCTTTTGCTTTGCCGGGGACCTTGCGTGTGCAGCGTCTTTTCGCACAGCAAAAGTTGGCAGATGATGTCGTGATCAGTGAAGATCACGCCAACAGACATGCGGCGCGATCGAGAAGGAATCGGTTTCCCTTTGGTAAGACGCTACAGCTGAGGTAGTAACTCTGCGTAACGAGAGCGAATATTGCAAGCGTTCATTGAACACGAGTCAAAATAAAGACGGGGAGACGAAAAACGGCAACAACAACAAAATGGGAAAGAGCCTCCGCCAGACTCATTCCGATTGCGTAATTGCCTAATGTGTGAATTAGGTTAGTAAAACGGTTACACTTCACCATGTGTATGCGAGGGTTAGCGAAGTAAACAACTGTCCACATTGTTTGCACGCACATGCGCTCGTACCACGAGAAGAGGTTTTGTCAGAATTCTTGGAAAACTTGGAATGGGAAGAACATCTTCTGGAGGAATTTATAATTTCTTGCCGGACCGGTTTGGACCCGGTATCGGAACGGTATGTCACGCCACGGTGTTAATCGAAGTCGCCTGAGTCATCGGCTGTGTTTGTGCACGAGCAACATATCAATCCGTTCCGTATGACCTTGTGATATGATAGAGAGACAGGAAAATGAAGAAATGTGATCTTCAGCGCTTCAGGCTAATGGAAAGAGAGATCATAATTTCTGATAGCTGGAATTTAAATGTGAGGCTAAAAATAGACTCTGATGATTTCGGTGCAAAAGAAGACAACACCCCAAAATCACATAAATAGGCGGTAAAAACTTGTTCGATGTTTTCACTGCAGGATTCGGCACCAGCCGTAAGTATATTGGTGACACACGCGCTACGAAAAGATGGATCTCAACTCAAATCTGGGTAGTAGTTAAGCCACGGCTAAGCAGATAGAGAAAAGCCAGTTTCTTCACAGGCACACTACCGAAACGGAAACCCCTTGCTGGGGGAGGGGAAAACCTGCCGGGCAAGTTTCGTGCGCGTACATCATGTGCCATCCGCCACCAGTCGCGCCACACAGCCCACAGTATGCGTTCGTGTGAAGATGCGCAACATTTGGCATTTGGCGCACAACACACACGCGCGCACGCTATAGAGATTGGGAGGACGTAGAGTAGAAATCGCACCCAGCGGCATCGTCCATCCATCTTTCTAGCGGGGTACGGTTAAGAAGATCACGACGGCCGCACACCACCATCATCTTCTTATTGGGGTCGGACCGGTGAGGTTTTCCCTCCCGTCCAATCGGCGAGACGTTAGGTTTTGCAGGTTCTCTTTGCTGCGATCAAACCGATCGGCGAAGAGACATTGGCACCTATCGACAAACGGGCACCTTCCTACCCTAGATGGATGATTCTCGTTCCGCACACTAACACGAGCAAACGCGTCAAGGTGGGCGCATACCTGCAGGTTTGTGATTACACACATTTACATAAAGCTGGCTGGTATTGATTTAGGATTGATTAGGTTATTTGTTTCGAGTGTAGTGGTAGAAGCGGACGTTTTGTTTTTGAAAAAGAGTTTTGTTTTACACAAAAGAAATAGTAAACTGTTATTTTGATAGTATTCCCATGACAGCAGCTGACAGCTTACGCTTGTCGTGTTTGACAGTTGCAACAGGAGAGCTGTCAAATCATGTTTTGCAATAACAAACACAACACAAGTGCAACAAACCCGCTTTTACTACATTCTTGGTGCGAAATTTTGCCATCCTAAGTGTTGCTTTAACGCGAGATCACAGAAATATCGTGAAATTGATATCACTGTTTTAACCCTGAGCGTGAACGCGACCACACAACCGCTCAACACCGCTTGCAAACCAATCCGTAACAAACAACCCGCACTGCACAGCACTATTGAACCACGATGATTTGCAAGCGTGCGCCCGACCTGCACCCCCCGGCCAGAAGTCGCAACGACCTTCAAGCGGCCATTATTGCGTGACAGCGCTCGGAACCCTCGGCCGCACCGGAGTGGCCCATTTTTCGGACGGGAGATATACGTATACGGTCCGGGTACGGGAGGTAAGCGCCGGGTGTACGGTGGTGTCACGCTACCGTTTGACGCCGTTCCAGGATGTTATACAACGCGACTGAGATTTTACTTTTTGTTGCAGCCTTTGAACCACGAGCAAGACGACAGCGACGGTGCTGGTGGTGTCTTTCACTTTACAGTGCACATTTCATTGCACTTTTCCTGCATGCGATTGCATCGCGTTCAGCGGGGCAACAGCAGTAAAGTCTCCGCAGCGTACTTCCCCCCGGCCATTCCTGTCATCCATTTCGTGTCTCGTTTGTGGAGTTTGTATGTGGCCGTTTTTAGCGTTTTTGTTGATGCTTTTTTCGGATGAGTTTTTACTTTTCCCATCAAACTCACCCCGTCCACCGGTCGGTACAGCGGGTGAGTGTGTGGGCCATTTTTGTCGTCTCCACCGTTTTCGAGCATTTCCCCGAAGCACTCCGGGAACGCAACCGTAGGCCGTAGCAATAATGCGGGCCAATTTTGTTTCGGAGCATGTATTCATTTCAGGCTGCGCGTCTCCCCGGCGGGATCCGCTGGGAGCGTTGTTTAGTGTCATGTCGCCGGTGTTAACGATGGAACCGGTGGGTGGCGGGGGATGGGAAGCGTCTGCCCTTCCCTGGTGGAGGCTTCAGCCGGGAGCACCATTTTGAAACCGTTTTGTTTTAGGGCAATTTGGTGATGTGGTAGTGGTGGTGGGCTCAGGCAGAAAACACTTTCCAGTCCATAAAGAGACACCGAACTGGAGAAGATCACATAACGCAACACGGGGGTAGTTCGATGCAATTTCGAACCGGGAGCAATAATTCCCACCGGCAGTTGACACGCGGGGTTCTAGGAAGTGGCTCACGGTTTTTGGTTGATGGGAGCGAAGGGGGGGGGACCTTTTCAGGGACGAACGGGAATAGTGTGTTGTTGTAGGCGCGCACACACACAGAGCTTTACGCAATCTTTTACGTTGCATTTATAGCGCAACGATGAACGCGCGGGAGTTAAACATGCTCCGATTTTATAGATGGCTCCGAATGCAAACTTATCTGCAGCCGTGCAGCCATGCAAGCGTGTACAGAGAATCGTTTGATTTAATATTAAACGTTTACGAGCGAACGAAACGGATACATGGGTATAGTGTAATAAAATTGACGACAAATTATAGTGTACCGGGGGAAAATAAAAGTACAGCACATCATATCCTTCTGGGCTACATAAAACGTAAACGTATTTTAGTGCGTTTCTTCCTCAAAGCTTTGCCGGTATATTACAACTGCATTCTTTATGACGCTTGTAGCGCAATACAGCTGCACAGTGGGCATTTTCTGGGACAAAATTTCCTATAACAGTAGAAAGTTTGCTAATGCTTAACGACCATCTTGATCGTTTCGTCCACTTCATGGCTTTCTAGATTAATGTATGCTATGTAACCGAATACTCAGTCCTTAATTAATAGAGTTGTACAATTTTCTAAGTCAAAACTGTGTAATGCTTTATTTAATAATATTTATCAAAAGTTATAATCACTAGCTTCAAGTCTCAGGGGTTCAAGTCTCATCTGGGCCGTTCCCCCATAGTGAGGATTGACTAACCAACTATGCGGTAACAATAAGTCTAGCAGGCCAGAAAAGGCAGGCATGACCTAAGAGGTCGTTAGGCCAAAAAAGAAAGAAGAAGACTAGCTTCAAAATATGGTTATAACAAAATATGTTATTTTGAGCTCGTGTAAAATTCATTTGCCACAGAACACCGTGTTTATATGTAGGTCGTATTGTAGACTTATATCTGTTTTACTATTTATTGCGGAACTACTTCAGTTATTCAAGGTTTTGTGCAACAACAACCGATCACAATATACTGGGCGTCTCCATCGGGATGCTACTTGTTCTTGATTCTTGATAATGATTCAAATTCAAATATTAAAAAATCAATGATAATATTATCCACACATGCTAAAAAAGTAAGATAATTAAGAATGCTTGAGCAGATTTCTTCATAAACGTATTTGCAATCTGAATAAATTGCAAAAAAAAACTTTTATATTATTTTATAACATAAAATTATATTTTGATGTGAGGACATAGAACACAGTAGCGCTTTCTAAAGGATACGTTCATTTAAAACATTTTATTTATCTACTCATATTTAAATGAAATATTTTGCATTACAAAACAATTATCACACATTTTGTTCAACGAAGCCCACTGTGCGATGTACAACGGGAGTACAGAAAACTCTACTCCGTGCTTAATACGTCGATGAGCTCCCCGTGATTTAAGACGTCGTTGATCTTTTACGTGCCACATCGATTCAGCGGCACTGTGTGAGGTCAATTTCTGCAACGAACCCGGGTGTGGGGATCCTCGTTGTGCTGCAGTGACTCACGAGACCCCAATCTGTTGTTGAATGAGGTAATTGACGTGTAAGTCGATACGCACTTACAAACTGCATGCAAACACACAAACACACTCCAGGTGGCACGTTGTAATGAATATGTTTCCTGCATCTGCGTGCATAATGGCAATTGGCCGGGATGACTGTAACATTTTCTTTTGCACGGTCGTGATACGATGCTGAAACTGAATGCATTTTATGGGCTAAAATCACTTGCTAAGGGTGAATTATTTATATTTATCGTTAATGCTTTCGAAGCACAATTCGCTATCCTCGTTCCATCCTGTGATGGATGGGAGGTTAGTACTGAACAAAACAAGAGCGTAAGAAGGTCAAAATGCTACTAAAGTATATCACCTGTAATTGAATGCGAGTCTACACTATCTGCTACCTATATGATTATAGATCGTTCTTTGTAAATTTATCGGAGGTTCTAAACCGCTTACGCCTTCATCCTGCTCTTTAACCTATAGTTAGCAAATTCGTTAACGTAAGCAAACGGCGGTGGGAATTTCTCCATAAAACTCTCACTTAGCTCACTCTCTCACATCCAGGGTGATTGCGCTAAAGGGGGGGAAATGTTTAAGATTTACAACGTTTTTTTTCGCTAACCACACCCAAATCCAAGCACCAGCTTGATATCCATCATCCACTTTACCAATCAATCATGTCAATCTGCGTGACCCAACAAAACCCCAAATGGCTCCTGCTCGGAAGAAAGTACCAATTTGCGTAAATATTATGCGTACAAATTAATGGGCATCCACGGTATCCAACAGGGGACTGGCTGCTTCAATGTTTCGCTACTTCTTGAAGGGCAACCGAAAAGCTTGGAATGGAAATTTAAATTAAAAAATCATAAAACGACACCAAAACCCGAACCGGAGCGCTCAATCCAACGGTAAGCCGACCGTATTGTACGGGTGCTGGCCATTTCTTCCTGCCGTGTTCATTTTTTCCCTAGTCCTCACCCCATCGATCAGTGCTTCTCATACTATTCTATGCGCTGCCAAACCCGCGCAAGGTGGGAAATTGGAGCCACCGGGGTTGAATTGTTTGCTGTGTTTGCCGTCGTACCATTTTATGTGGTGCATTTGGCGTTGCAACGCCACGGTGTCGGTTTTATGTAACGCGCCGAACCGAGCAGGAAAAGATGCAAACAAATCCGCGGCGGCACACTCACTGCTCACCCGTCATGTGAAAGTGACAGTGGTGGTGTGTGACGGTAGGTTTGGACTGCGGTGGCGAAATTATTGCACACTCACACACACACATGCACCAGCGCGCGCGTGTGTGTCCGAGCAGGAAAAGATGCAAACAAATCCGCGGCGGCACACTCACTGCTCACCCGTCATGTGAAAGTGACAGTGGTGGTGTGTGACGGTAGGTTTGGACTGCGGTGGCGAAATTATTGCACACTCACACACACACACACACACACAGTCATGCTCGCTTCGATTATGTTGCCGGTTTATGCTCGCAAGTGCATTGGCGCGGTGGCTAATTGGAGCGTAGGATTTTTGCCGTGCGATCGAATTAAACCGACCGATCGGTCATTGGGGTAGAAATGCTGGATAGATTCTGTTGTACCCAGTGTTGGTGGACGTTTCGTAAGATTGGAACCTGCTTTGCTTGCGCTGCCACTATCTTTACACTATCTACGATAAAGCTGATAAGTGTGACTAGTTTCACACGCTGCCCCGTCCCCGTCACGGAACAGTTGGTAAAACTCCATCATCATCAATCTCGTGCTCTTTTTCGGAGCCGACCGGCGTCGATCGTATTCGCAATCTGCATGCTAATTATGCTAACCTCTGCTACGAACGTTCTTCAACCTGCTGACCTATATCCTATGCGCGGTTCGTTGTGCTGCAGTGACTCACGAGACCCCAATCTGTTGTTGAATGAGGTAATTGACGTGTAAGTCGATACGCACTTACAAACTGCATGCAAACACACAAACACACTCCAGGTGGCACGTTGTAATGAATATGTTTCCTGCATCTGCGTGCATAATGGCAATTGGCCGGGATGACTGTAACATTTTCTTTTGCACGGTCGTGATACGATGCTGAAACTGAATGCATTTTATGGGCTAAAATCACTTGCTAAGGGTGAATTATTTATATTTATCGTTAATGCTTTCGAAGCACAATTCGCTATCCTCGTTCCATCCTGTGATGGATGGGAGGTTAGTACTGAACAAAACAAGAGCGTAAGAAGGTCAAAATGCTACTAAAGTATATCACCTGTAATTGAATGCGAGTCTACACTATCTGCTACCTATATGATTATAGATCGTTCTTTGTAAATTTATCGGAGGTTCTAAACCGCTTACGCCTTCATCCTGCTCTTTAACCTATAGTTAGCAAATTCGTTAACGTAAGCAAACGGCGGTGGGAATTTCTCCATAAAACTCTCACTTAGCTCACTCTCTCACATCCAGGGTGATTGCGCTAAAGGGGGGGAAATGTTTAAGATTTACAACGTTTTTTTTCGCTAACCACACCCAAATCCAAGCACCAGCTTGATATCCATCATCCACTTTACCAATCAATCATGTCAATCTGCGTGACCCAACAAAACCCCAAATGGCTCCTGCTCGGAAGAAAGTACCAATTTGCGTAAATATTATGCGTACAAATTAATGGGCATCCACGGTATCCAACAGGGGACTGGCTGCTTCAATGTTTCGCTACTTCTTGAAGGGCAACCGAAAAGCTTGGAATGGAAATTTAAATTAAAAAATCATAAAACGACACCAAAACCCGAACCGGAGCGCTCAATCCAACGGTAAGCCGACCGTATTGTACGGGTGCTGGCCATTTCTTCCTGCCGTGTTCATTTTTTCCCTAGTCCTCACCCCATCGATCAGTGCTTCTCATACTATTCTATGCGCTGCCAAACCCGCGCAAGGTGGGAAATTGGAGCCACCGGGGTTGAATTGTTTGCTGTGTTTGCCGTCGTACCATTTTATGTGGTGCATTTGGCGTTGCAACGCCACGGTGTCGGTTTTATGTAACGCGCCGAACCGAGCAGGAAAAGATGCAAACAAATCCGCGGCGGCACACTCACTGCTCACCCGTCATGTGAAAGTGACAGTGGTGGTGTGTGACGGTAGGTTTGGACTGCGGTGGCGAAATTATTGCACACTCACACACACACACACACACACAGTCATGCTCGCTTCGATTATGTTGCCGGTTTATGCTCGCAAGTGCATTGGCGCGGTGGCTAATTGGAGCGTAGGATTTTTGCCGTGCGATCGAATTAAACCGACCGATCGGTCATTGGGGTAGAAATGCTGGATAGATTCTGTTGTACCCAGTGTTGGTGGACGTTTCGTAAGATTGGAACCTGCTTTGCTTGCGCTGCCACTATCTTTACACTATCTACGATAAAGCTGATAAGTGTGACTAGTTTCACACGCTGCCCCGTCCCCGTCACGGAACAGTTGGTAAAACTCCATCATCATCAATCTCGTGCTCTTTTTCGGAGCCGACCGGCGTCGATCGTATTCGCAATCTGCATGCTAATTATGCTAACCTCTGCTACGAACGTTCTTCAACCTGCTGACCTATATCCTATGCGCGGTTCTTCGGTTTGCTAGTGGACTGATGATGGCTACTGCAGGGGGATATCTCGGGAAATCTAATCTTGAAGGTGGCATCTGCCGGTAACGACGCATTGCGTAGTGTTGTAGCGTACGCAGCGTTTTTCCTTGACCATCCGAGATTCGTCCAATCTGCAAAGGAGGGTAGTGGTGAGAAATGATGCTTTCAAACGTGGTGGTGACCTTTACACGGTACACCGTTACGCATTTTTTATTTTTGCAACATGGAACGAAGGTTTTCCAGTCACATTAAGGTACTACTTACGTGTGCATGAGATGTGAAATTCCTCACCACAGTCGATTGAACCTGTCGGAGAAGAGATGTGGAATTCTCCTTTTTTTGCACTTAATATAATGCATCTTTTGTGTTAAAGTGCACGAGATATCAGTCAATCGACTTAAAACGCGTCCACTTTGTCTCTGCTTACAGTCGTGCAAACACACCTACTACCAACTCCCGCATATGTGTTTGTTTTGTTGAAACGTCTACAGCTTCGCACGGGAAGCGATATTGGAGCGATAAGAACCTGCACACCTACATCCATCGTACCTCGGTACTGGCGCTCCTCCTCCTCCTCCTCCTCCTACTCCACAATAGCTTTTTCGTCCGTGGTAAAAGTCTCACTGGCGGAACTGTTTGCCAGAAGCGCAAGCATTCGGCTGACGGTTTCCGGTTCGGTGTGGTTTTGTGCTAACCATGCTATCCCTACGATCACTCCCAACACCAGCCCGAACAGAATGATTAGCAAACCGATCAATGGTATTATTAGACAGCACAAGCTGCAAAGAACGTACGAGAGAAAGAGATGATTAGCGTTAGATTAATCCATCACACTACTAACAGCCGTCCGTCCAAACCTTCCGACGCAGCAGATCGGTGAGTTGTAGCACGTCGCACAGCAATAACAACACGACTTAACGCACTCTCCCATCGGAACGGAGTTGATGGTTCCTTGGTTGCGCCGAAAAACATTCGCTTGCCGGGAATGTGCGGACCAAAAACAAAAAAAAAACGAAAGTAAATCACCTAATTCTAGCTCGCACTAATCACGTTCATCGTACTAAACGTCAAGCAACACACTGACAGCAGCTGCAGCCTACTTACTGCAATCTGGTACGCACATTGCCTTGATGTGTTTACCTCCTTATCTCTTGATAACACACAACCGCTGTGTGAATGCGTACGCGCGCACTTATGTGTGTGTGTGTGTCTATCCCGCATTCTCACACTTGGCCATGGTGGAGCAGCATCGTTTGCACCTTTTTCTTCTAACACTGTCAACGCACATTGTTTGTAAACATGTGGAGAGCTACAACAGTTCGCGCTTGCAATTTGTCTACTTTACGACGTGTTTTGTGTGCGAGTTTTTTTTGTTTTGTTTCGGGAGCTGTTCTGGTACAGACCGTTCCGTCGTGTTTGCATAGCGGGAAGGGCATGGATGGGACGGACTTTTTTTTTGGCGTTGACGGCACGATGCTGCTTTGAAGTGGCGTGCCAGCAAGCGTGACGCACTTGAAATGCTGTTGCTTACCGTTGCTATGGAAAACGTGCAAGCACATGTGACAATTAGAAGATGTTTTTTTTTTCAACGAGGACTCTTAACCGATGTGAGAATGTATCCGTGTGAAATGTGTTCCGAATATTAGGTTATCACGAAAGTACCTGGCGTGTTTCTACATCAGGTTGATTTGATGGCCCTTTTTTGTCATTTTGAGACAATTTTTTGTAATTCTTCCCATGTTAAATCGAGGTTAGCTCAGGCTTGAGTATCAAAGTCGCCGATTTTAAGTTTAAGTCCCTCCCTTGGAGGGAAGTTTAAGACCTGGTGTGGATAAAGTGTTACAGAAATTAGGACTTAGTGGAACAGAATCCCTCTAAAGTCTATGAATTTTTCGATCGTTTGGTAGGAATAAAAGGATGTCGTGTATTATAAAATCCTGAATGTCATCTAAACTATTAAATCAGATATCTGTGTCCAAGAATTGGTGCGTTTGAGCAATACACAGAAGCAATGACCGGAATAAAAAGTGTTCCTGCTTATTCCAGACCACATACATCGTTTATTGCACACAACAGAACCCGGTTTTGCCAGGTTGAGTGGTAATGCCCAGTGATATACTGGGCAGTTTATATTTTTGACAATGACAATCTCCAACTGTTGGAAAACAACATTTAAGAACACTTCAAAATATTGGGCCGCCCTCAGGATAATCTGATACTCGGAAGATTTATTATTTTGTTTACTTAAAATGTTTGGCGCCGGTCTTCACACGGCAGGACCGGGGTTCGAATCCCGGCGGACCGCCTCCCCGTACGCAGGACTGACTATCCAGCTACGGGTATAAATAAGTCACAGAAAGCTAGCAATTGCTAGCAGGCCAAGACCTACCGAGGTTGTAGTGCCAGACAAGAAGAAGAAGAAAATGTTTTGTTTCAATTCATGAGCATTTGTAAACAATAGTGATGGATTTCCTATTTATGCCACAAATGTTTGCTTTTGCGCACAGGTGATTAGTAAATATCCATCCATTTTCATTCAGTGACGTTGCAACAATCGTTGTAAAAATTCTTGTTCCGCATTCCGTCTACAAATATTGTATTTTAACTTTAAAGAATATGAATACCGTTTTCACACAAAAACAAAATCAGAAAAACACATCTTTAAACATGTAAAACGCATTCATTCGTAACAGAAGTGGTAAACACGGGCGGGGCATGTTTCACGCGCGGCCCAAAGTCACTCGCTCCATTATGAATTGCTAATTGGCGTGGTGCTCCTCTTCACGTCACGCCAGCATTTCAGCTGCTGGTTGTGGTACTTCTTCCCCGTGTTACACGTGTCCCCCACCGTTCATGTCAAGGGCAGAAAGTGAATCCGGAACGAGCGTGTCACATTTTTAATGGGTACGACAACTTAATTCGCCCAGACAGTTTGTCAAAATGGCGCCTTCCACACGATGGGAGCTACCCATCTTGTCTGGCTGGTGGTGCAATTAGCATGTTCTAACCGGTGAGCCGTGTCGAATTTGCCACGCTTCAGAAACCGTCGGGGGTTATGCGTATGAGGTGTTTTATTTATCTTGTTTGTTGGTGTTGTGCGCAAAGAATCTTGATTTTTCCACATGATAATGTAAGCATCTTTGTTGGAAGGGACACGGTTTTTTGTTTAGTTCTATTTAAGCTACTTGTAAATTATTTGATCATCATTAATGTCTGTTTCTTGACCCTCTAAAGACCGCACAAAAAAGAAGTAACGCCAACAAGCAACATCGTGCGCTTTACAACCTGTCACTTTTACGATGCTGGTAGCTCATCTCAACTGACCGTAATTGCCTGCCTTGTGTACATGCCGCCCCGGAGAGAACCGAATGAATGCTACTGCACCTAAACACATTCGGAGTTCGAACGAATGTTCCACGATAACCTGGCACAGAGAGCGCGAGAGACAGACCGGCACGATGTTCGTACACTGTTGTGAGGAAATATTAAACATAGAAAAAGGTTGATGATGGAATTCGTCTCCGCGGAGATGGAGATGGCACACAATCCACAACATTGTGAGCTACCATACGATTAAAATCGTCGACTCGTCGTTTTTGGGGTCAATGTTGTGCCTGCATTAACGTTGTCTCTTGAAGCACCGAAAGGGAGGACAGTAGTCGACTACATCGTAATGTAGAGATAGGATTGATTTGTGTGTTTTTTTCGCTTAGCATTACTCTGGAAAATAGAAATTAAGGACCTAATCAAACAACTCCCTAACCAAACCCCTGTTGGCAGCATGTCCACACAACGTATCCAGTTTTAATCGGCAAATTGCATTAATATCACTCACTTCGTTTGATCGTGTAAAAGGTAATAATTAGGTGGGCTTCGTTTACGGCACGTTTTCAATGAAAGTGTCTCTGCCGGTGGCTGTGCGTACAGTGCCCTACAGTCCTACTGCAGAAAAAACTGAACCGCATCGTCACCGGACTGGTTGGTTCCGAAATCGGTTACCAACAGCAAACAGGTTACCTGCGGGACCAGATATCGAGCGCACTTCTTTCACAAACCACACACAGTCACTTATCGCTTATCAGAAAGCAGTTTGAAACATAACTTCACAGACAACACACGCACACACACACGCAGATCATAATAAAAATCACATAAAACTATGTTTTGCTTTTTTTTTTCTTTCGTCACCAGACCGGAGCTGGTTTCGTTCTGTCACATTAACGCGTAGGGTAGGTTCGGGCGATACTGACGATCTCTGTGATGTAGTAACGTTCGATATTTGTGTTTTTTTTTTGCTTGCTGTTGATGCCGATGGAGCAACGGGTGGTTTGTTTGTGTAGGTGCGTTGCAGTTTTACCCGAATCGGATCAAATCAAAATGAGAGCAGACGCAGGTGCACACGCCGCCAGTGTCCGTTAAGTAGACAGACGAAAGCGAGACCGAAAGCGGCTGCTCGATTGCTAGAGCCCGGGCGACAAGGAGCGAAAAAAGAGTGTGAAAAAGAGTGAAAGCTGCTGCACATGCTGCTGGACTGTGATGTTGTTAATGGGGTAAAGTGGTTTGTTCCACCAACCAAAACCTTCGTAGAGATATGAGTGTTAGTAGCAGCAGTACCAGAAGTCTGCTAGCTCAAGCTGATGGAAAGCAGTAGTAGTAGTAGTGCTAGTTGCATATGCCGGTCCGTTTACTTAGTTAGCTTTACACACAAACGTAGAGGCTTCATAACTCATAAAACGTCACGCGGATCGTCTTAAGGGAAACCCTTTCAGGGGTACCGTCCGTACACGAAGCCCATCTAAGTAATGCTTGAACCCCGAACCGAAGGAAGAAAACACGAAGCTACTAAAAGAGAGAAAAAAAGCGATATTGCATAAGATTGCATGCGTTAGACATTGTGGTGACCTGTGCCCACGAAAGCTGCTGGGCGCCATATACAACAGCGTTGCCTTGTGAAGTGAATACCCTCCTCTGGAGAGACTTGGAGTACGTTTCTCTCTATCAATCACGTACTCCAGATGGACAGAAGTGACAATCAAATGAGTGCAATAAATCTACCAATCAACCAATCAATTTGGAACCCAAAATTGGGACCGGATAAGAACCAGTTCCCATGGACGAACGCATCCTGGAGCTTGCTTACCTTCAGCCGTTTGAGGTAAAAAGTGACTTTCTGCATCCCGTTGCAAGTGTCCTCAAAACCCCAAAAAATACCCCAAACTTACTGACCTTGTTACAGGTTACGGGTACTTTTGCAGTTGAAACCCAGGTACTTTGCTCTGGATCAATAGTCCTGGACGTCTTTCGTCCGGTGTCGTGTGAAAGTAGTATCACCGTGAAATATAGTGAAAGGAGTTACCACAAAAACCGGCAGAACGCGACAGGTTATCAGGGCCGGATGACCTTCGGTGTTGCATAATTTTATCTTTCATTGCAAATCGCGGCTCTTTAAAGGGCTGCCAGGTAAGGAAGAGTCGTTTATTTGATGGGCTGCAAACCACCGCTCAATCAGCTGACGAATGTGGTAAATGTGGGCTCCTATCTTGGCCGCAGATAATCCTCTCCATCTTCCCTGTGTGCGTTGGGCGATTATGTGCACATTTCCCGCAAACGATGAGTCCCTTTTAATTTGCAATACATCTTTCCTTGTCCCGTACCTAATCGGATGCATTAAAGGGCTCTGGCTTTTCTGGTTCCAACAAGTTGCGCTGGTTGCGGTTTGCCCTTACCCGATAGATGGTACGTCAGGAATTAACGATAATTGCTCGTACGGATGGGGGAGTGCATGAATCGTTGCATCCTTCGCGCTAGATGGTGCAACACACCATTCAAATGCGCTATGAAATATCATCAGCAGAAAGCTGATTAGCTGCTTCTGCTGCTCGCCAACCTATGCACGAGTGTGTGTGTGGTAATAAATATTAAATCGTCCCCCCCCGGGTTAAACTTCAGCCAGTTTGCATGATGTCAGGCAGATGATGAGCCTGTCGCACCGTGAGAGGAGACGCACATTGTTAAGCTGGTGGGAATAACGATCGCGAAAACGACGATGTATGACAACCATCCTCCAACCGCTCCATCCAATCGCTTTTCATAATCGAAAGCCGCTGGGAAAACGAAAACGAACGCAAGATTAATCTCTTAAGGCGATGTTTTTGTGCAAACAAGGGTATATCTTGTTGTCGATTTCCGTTTCAAATCGTTGCGTGTTTTGTTAAAATTTCGGACCCTCCCGAAACACGTGTCGCAGAGAGCGACAATTCTCAGGGCGCTCACAGTGTGTGCATGCCCGTCGGCTCGTTAGTCGGCGCATTCCTTTCACTTCGTCCCGCGATTATTGGTTCAAATGGCACGCGTACTTTATGACCCGGGCTGGGGAAAATTCCACCGCGTGGGGTAGTTCCAACATTAAAAAAAAAAAAAAACGCAACACACGAATGAGACTTGGGGCCGCCTGTTTTATGACATCCCCAAAACCACTTCGTTTAACCACTGACCGCATCAGCAATCAATTTGCAAATGGTTCTTCCAAAAAACCAACGCGCTTCAAAACGCTCATGCGACATGTCGTTTTGTGTGTGCCGTTTTGCAGATGATTCTCGGTGACATTTCGGTGCGGTTGACATGCGAACCTCCGAAACCAAAACAAACAGTACTGGTAACCTTCGTGGTCGTGTTGTGATTGGCGAAATTTATGCGACGATTTTGGGCTGCGAATGGTTCGTTCGTGTTCATCCCACGTTGTTGGTAGATGAGAAGAGAATGGTTATCGTGTAGCGTGTTAGTTTGGTTTTTCTTTTGGACGTTAACGATGTTAATGCTGCGTGCGGAAAAGCGTGGGTGTGTAGTGTCTCAGCGCCTCGTAAATCAAAGAGAGCAAGCCAGTGCATGAATCGTTGCATCCTTCGCGCTAGATGGTGCAACACACCATTCAAATGCGCTATGAAATATCATCAGCAGAAAGCTGATTAGCTGCTTCTGCTGCTCGCCAACCTATGCACGAGTGTGTGTGTGGTAATAAATATTAAATCGTCCCCCCCCACGCGGATCGTCTTAAGGGAAACCCTTTCAGGGGTACCGTCCGTACACGAAGCCCATCGAAGTAATGCTTGAACCCCGAACCGAAGGAAGAAAACACGAAGCTACTAAAAGAGAGAAAAAAAGCGATATTGCATAAGATTGCAAGCGTTAGACATTGTGGTGACCTGTGCCCACGAAAGCTGCTGGGCGCCATATACAACAGCGTTGCCTTCTGAAGTGAATACCCGCCTCTGGAGAGACTTTGAGTACGTTTTTCTCTATCAATCACGTACTCCAGATGGACAGAAGTGACAATCAAAAGTGTGCAATAAATCTACCAATCAACTTAAATTTGGAACCCAAAATTGGGACCGGATAAGAACCAGTTCCCATGGACGAACGCATCCTGGAGCTTGCTTACCTTCAGCCGTTTGAGGTAAAAAGTGACTTTCTGCATCCCGTTGCAAGTGTCCTCAAAACCCCAAAAAATACCCCAAACTTACTGACCTTGTTACAGGTTACGGGTACTTTTGCAGTTGAAACCCAGGCACTTTGCTCTGGATCAATATTCCTGGACGTCTTTCGTCCGGTGTCGTGTGAAAGTAGTATCACCGTGAAATATAGTGAAAGGCGTTACCACAAAAAAACGGCAGAACGCGACAGGTTATCAGGGCTGGATGACCTTCGGTGTTGCATAATTTTATCTTTCATTGCAAATCGCGGCTCTTTAAAGGGCTGCCAGGTAAGGAAGAGTCGTTTATTTGATGGGCTGCAAACCACCGCTCAATCAGCTGACGAGTGTGGTAAATCTTGGCTGAAGATAATCCTCTCCATCTTCCCTGTTTGCGTTGGGCGATTATGTGCACATTTCCCGCAAACGATGAGTCCCTTTTAATTCGCAATACATCTTTCCTTGTCCGTACCTAATGGGATGCATTAAAGGGCTCTGGCTTTTCTGGTTCCAACAAGTTGCGCTGGTTGCGGTTTGCCCTTACCCGATAGATGGTACGTCAGGAATTAACGATAATTGCTCGTACGGATGGGGGAGTGCATGAATCGTTGCATCCTTCGCGCTAGATGGTGCAACACACCATTCAAATGCGCTATGAAATATCATCAGCAGAAAGCTGATTAGCTGCTTCTGCTGCTCGCCAACCTATGCACGAGTGTGTGTGTGGTAATAAATATTAAATCGTCCCCCCCCGGGTTAAACTTCAGCCAGTTTGCATGATGTCAGGCAGATGATGAGCCTGTCGCACCGTGAGAGGAGACGCACATTGTTAAGCTGGTGGGAATAACGATCGCGAAAACGACGATGTATGACAACCATCCTCCAACCGCTCCATCCAATCGCTTTTCATAATCGAAAGCCGCTGGGAAAACGAAAACGAACGCAAGATTAATCTCTTAAGGCGATGTTTTTGTGCAAACAAGGGTATATCTTGTTGTCGATTTCCGTTTCAAATCGTTGCGTGTTTTGTTAAAATTTCGGACCCTCCCGAAACACGTGTCGCAGTGAGCGACAATTCTCAGGGCGCTCACAGTGTGTGCCTGCCCGTCGGCTCGTTAGTCGGCGCATTCCTTTCACTTCGTCCCGCGATTATTGGTTCAAATGGCACGCGTACTTTATGACCCGGGCTGGGGAAAATTCCACCGCGTGGGGTAGTTCCAACATTAAAAAAAAAAAAAAAACGCAACACACGAATGAGACTTGGGGCCGCCTGTTTTATGACATCCCCAAAACCACTTCGTTTAACCACTGACCGCATCAGCAATCAATTTGCAAATGGTTCTTCCAAAAAACCAACGCGCTTCAAAACGCTCATGCGACATGTCGTTTTGTGTGTGCCGTTTTTCAGATGATTCTCGGTGACATTTCGGTGCGGTTGACATGCGAACCTCCGAAACCAAAACAAACAGTACTGGTAACCTTCGTGGTCGTGTTGTGGTTGGCGAAGTTTATGCGACGATTTTGGGCTGCGAATCGTTCGTTCGTGTTCATCCCACGTTGTTGGTAGATGAGAAGAGAATGGTTATCGTGTAGCGTGTTAGTTTGGTTTTTCTTTTGGACGTTAACGATGTTAATGCTGCGTGCGGAAAAGCGTGGGTGTGTAGTGTCTCAGCGCCTCGTAAATCAAAGAGAGCAAGCCCAGAATCGCTTTTCGGCGAATGCTTGTTGAAGATAATTGAAATGCATGTGTAACAACTTTAAGTGTACTTGAGCAGAATTTTAATGGATACTGACAATGTTATGTTGTGTTAATACACGTTGTAATTATTCATTAGAATGGAAGAGTTCTACCTTTAGTATAGCTTAATTCCTATAAAAATGGGATTTTCATTTGTTGCGAGAAGTTCTATCATGCATTCTTCGTTAATACTACAAAAACTATAAATGTCGTGGCACTGATTATAGACATTCTTGCTGGATGTCAGCCTTACGTAAGGAAGAACTATCTGGATTATATGCTAAGAATAAGCGATGCTTTTTTAGTTAGTGAAATATTCGAACTTTTCTTTCATAAAATGATCTAGATTATCGTGCCATGAAAATACGTAACTATCCTTTCTGGCTGGTTCAGATTCTTTGGTCTTATATAGTCGAATATTTACAAGTTTTTTCATATCAACATCGAAAAAACTAATTCTGTTTTTTACGTACCATGTGGACCGTATTGTGATATATTTAATATCAGTTAGGAATAAATTAAAATTTATAGTGTAATGCAGACAAAATTGAAAAATATAATTATTTATGAAGCATTAAGCCTTATGGGCATGGACTAAACTATAGAGTAAATAATTTTTTATATAACCAACTGTATGTGGTCAACATCACAGCATATTTAAATAGTAATTAACTAACATTAGTCTTTAACATTGACTTGATAGACTTGAAAATCGTTGAAGAAAGGGAAAGGAGACTTTAATTGAAATCCCAAATCTTCCATTTTTCTATTGTACCTTGAACAGTCGACATAGTCGACATAGTCGGCACCAAATACTACTAACATTCCAATGTTAGCTAACTTCTCAAAACTTCGGAATATATTTTTAAAACAATATTCCCCATCACATAATGTGGTTGTAAATATTCATGAAAACTATAAGTCTTGACTTTTAAACTAAACATGCAGCAATATTGCTCCCATCATCATGGTGTGTGTGTGTGTTTGTACCGCAGTGCATTCTTGCCGTGCTTGTACGCATTTTTGTTTGGCTAGACAGTATCGTCTTACATCACGCGTATATCACGGTACCAAGGCGAACGTTGACGAGACGACGGCAACATTCCATCTTGCACCTTATGCTCACCCACCACCAGGCAGCCACCGATGGCATCTTCAAATTGGCATCCCCCAGCACATGCGGACAGCCGTTGGCATGTGCGAAGAGACGGAGAATATGGGATGAAAATAGAAAGGCCACCCGAAAGGCCACAGCCGACAAAAATAACCAGGTCGACCCTTTAACCTCTCGTAATGTGCAAGATGTACTGCAAGCAGCTGGCTTTGTTTTAAGAAAAAATCTCTTCTTTTCGAACGAAAACATTATTTGGATGTGATACTATTTAACAAACAACCGCTTCCCAATTTCTATTTGTTTGTTGGAGTCCACATTCCGCCGCATACCAAACAGCTGACTCTACGCGAACGATACTGGTTTGTCTGCCGTCTTTGTCCAACCCAATCGGGCAAAATAACTGCATGAAAATTGGTTTCGATTTCGATCGACAGAAAACAGGTTCCACATGTATCGGGATGATCGGGAGGATGCTGCTGTTTACGCTTGTCGGTAGCCTTCGCGACATGAGCCGCCTCAATGCTGCGTCGACTTCCTGCTTGTCGTGCATGTGTCATTTACACATCTTGCTGTGTGGCTGCTGCTGCTGCTGCTGTGGAGGACGCTTAGCTCTGATCCATTCTCCATATCCTCAAACTCCCCATTCCACCTGCCATCGATCGTGATCGTTAGTGTGCGTTCGGCGCTGTCGATTAGCCGACGAGATGCGTCGATTGGTGCGACGTGATGCGGTGAAGTAGGTGGTTGTAAAGCTGAAGATGATCAACCGTTTGGAAGGGAAAACCGGTTAACATTTAGTCAAAGATCACGAAAAGCAACAAGGGAGAGCAAAAGCCCCCGACACATGGCGCTCTCTTGAGGCTGACGCAGCGTCAGCGATCATCGCGTTGCGGGAGTGAATACTTTCGATTTCGTTTCGTTCGCTGCGGTTCGTTGCTTACGGGCTCGTTGATGTCGCCGCCGCCGCGTGTACTACGTGTGGAGCGCCGAAAATGTGAACCGTCCGTGTGTATGTGTGTAACCCCTATGGTAGCGTGAGAAATTCGTACGAATCTGGCACTATTAATAGCAGAGCCGCCATCCACGACCGGTCTGTGGTTGAGGATGAGCGCTGTTCGATATTTTCGACCAGCGCCGGAGGCTATTCTGATTCGGCCGTTGGGCCGACTGCCCGTGGCAGTGTGCCAAAAGGTCAGCTGGGACCACGGTGAAGGTTCTCTATTTTCGCACACACGTTCGGCCACGTTGGATTTGGCCCGTTCCCGAAAGTAATACGTGTTTAATGACTGTACCACCGGGTGCTTATGTAAGGTTAGGACGCATACGCCAAGAACGAAATCTGATCACGACTCGTACTTAACACCTTCGACACGAGGTGACCCTTACCGAGACCGAGGGTTTTTGCGCTAAGATAAGAAAGGGGGCGAACATGTCAGCACGCCGGCCTAAACCTGTGAACGGTACAGCAGATGTAGAAGTCCAAGGCTGTAGCGACATTCACTGCAAGCGAGTGACACAAATTAGCTAACTCAAAGGTAGGTTGCGTTTTATTTTGCGATCGTTGTTTGCCGAATGATCTCGATGAGGGTGATATGGAACTAACAAATGATATAGGGTTTTATTGAATGCTAAACACTGTTATTAATGAAATCTTATCTTACATGAAAAAGTGATGTTAAGGATGTTGAAGAGTATCTTCAGACAATTGCAGAGGTAGGAATAAGCACGATACAGGCCTATCTATTGCTTGCTAAAAAAACTCTAATAAGACAGACATTTTGATCCCAATACGTAATATATCCGTCTCAATGTACGAACGAAAACTGTAATAAATTTGACGATATCCCCTCTTAAGCATCGTTTTGTAGGAAAGATACTAGAAAAATGTTCAGGATAGATATGGAACCAATAGATGTGAAAAGACAGTTGGATAACGGCTCCAAAAATGATCCAGGAAGCTTGTCATGTCACTAGAATGGCTCTTTTCAACACAGTCACAAAGTACAATGGCTCTACAAAGTATTGTAGATTGGGCAGGGGTGAGTTGATTTGTCCATAGCTGAGATGAACTGTAGTTGTCTTTGTGTTCTTCGAAATTTGACTAAGCGGGACATTATGTTATAGCAAAAGAAGATATTAATGTCCCTCTTGTACTTACACATGTTTTTAAACTGATCTAAAGTCATACAATTTTGAAACGTTCTGTGCATCAAGAATTCTTAACTCTTATCGTAATCTTCCAGAGCACTGAGCTACTTTTATTGAACATATTGCAAGAGTTCTCAGGTTCTCTGTTTCGGCTTCCGTTGCAAAAGTCTCCCCCAGTTTTGGTCTGAGGGTCACACCGCGATGTAGAAAGGTTTTGATCTTGTCCCAACCGACTCACACAAAGGTTAGGTGGCTATTCCCTCCTGGCCAGACTGTGCACCGATTCGTGTGCAACGCAACCAATTCAGGCAAGCGCCACGCCACACAAAAGGCGTTCCAGTGCAATAAAAAAAAGCCCAGTAACTGCAACATCAACTGCATAGCATGCCTGCACGCTAGTGGCTATTCTAGACCAGATCGCAAGACCCGAGATCGCAAACTGTTCGGGTGGCAATTCTAACACCACCAATCCACAATCACGTGCGAGCGCCGACTCCATGGCTTGGGTGGGTGCTTTGCATTAATTATGATCATTGTACGGGCGTCTTGCCCAAGTGCTCGAGCTGCAACTGCAACTGTGCCGTGGTTTGGTGGGCCCCGTGGGAACTAACCCTCCCAAATGGGCTGCCCTTTGCACCCGTCGTCACCGTGTACGGTCTTCGGAACCTGCTGGGAATCTCCGAGCGCGTTGGCAGGCAGTATCGTTCGGGAGATTGCACCCAAACCGGAGAACCGTCTGATGTTTATTGGGCGATTATTTATCATGGCGCTTGCCGCTCGTCTAAAGGGTAATCACTCTATCAGCGCTTTGCTGCCACCAAACATTGCATCAGTTGTGGGTAATTGGAAAGAATTTGGGGAACAAAAAAAAACATCAAAACAACCCTCCACACTATCACTGGTTGAGACTTATTGGAATGGTTTCAAATCGATTATACACCACACATACCACAGAACCACCCACATGTGCAAACCCAGGGTGCAAAAGATTGACCTACTCTCCCATAAAGGGGTTAAAAGAGTTCGGGTCACGAAGTCTGCCATTTCTTCAGGCTCCAACAACTGTACACTCGGAGAGCATTGTAGCCGATAAAGACCGATGAGGAAAGCGCTCTTGGTGCTGGGTGTGGAGTGTATGTGGAGCGAAATTATGACACTTTGCGCATACCCTCTCACACACACACACACGGTAGTTGCCGTGTGCAGGAGGTTCAGTGATGATGATAATGGGCCTCCCCCGAGTATTGTGCATATTGCGCGAGAAACTTTGGCATCTCGTGTTGAGTTTCATTTCAATTTACCTTTTTTCGTCGAGCTACATGCAAGCGCGACTGTGTGCCGTTGCTTTGGAACATCGTTGAGCAATCGCTGCTCGTTTGGGGTAGAAGGTGTATGATAACAGTTTGCATGTATCTATATAGCAACGCCACCACACGCCCCTCGAAATGAGGGTTCACACGTTTGCTGGATGGTAGTTAGCTTTAAACACACACCGATATCTGAAGACGTGTGTAGCAATGGTACGAAATTAAAAAAACAAAACACAAAAACCTGGCTCCCATTTGATGAAACGAGATTGCAATTGGGCGCCATGTTTAATTGTGCCTCTAACTCGATTTGTGCAAACGTAAACGTGGGCCGTGTGAGTGAGAGGGGCTATTTTGACGGATTGGATCGAAGCTGCCGGGCATGACATTTTGCTCACGCTCAAACACCGTTCAAGATAACAATTTACTATTTGATAATCGTTTCTATGCGAGATCTTCCAAACCCAGGCGCGGATCACTGATCGCAGCACTTGCCGAGACCTTTTAGTTTAATTATGATAATTATCTGCCCAATTGTGCACTGTTGTTGTTGTTGTTGTTGGGACATAAAGCGCAAGGTGTCAAAATTCGAGCCCGGGTTATTTGAGGTTTATTCTTGGGGATTTGTCTGTGTGTTGTTTTTTTTGTTTGCGAGCAGGAGCACAAACATCCATCTTGTACATGCCGTGCTTTAACGCACTGGAGAAGCTTTGTTTGTCCAACAAAAAACACATTACCATAAATAGAACAAAGCGCCACGATGGGGTTTCGTGAGGGATACCCTCTAGCCTTCAGAGTCATTAGAAAACTATTATCGCGCTATGGACACAGGGGACCCATTCATCTCTGTCATCGGGTTACGCTTCTCGGGACGAACCGTTCATGTTGATAAAAGCAGCACAACTAGTCTCTTTCTCTCACTCAAGAGGACAGCTCTCATGCCGGCTAAGATGTTTGATCGGTGTGACTTTGTTCGTCCGGAATGCCGGTCTGGAAGGTGCAGCACAAAGCTCTGTAACATGTTTTTCCCTCCTGTTGGCCACTATATCTAGTGTCGAGTGTACGTCGAACAAGGAAATGCCATCCATTCTGCTTTACGGGAAGAAAGGTGCGAACGTTGTTGCATCGAGTTGCGCAGTATGCAAAACGTATCTGCACCAGAGCGGGATCTCTAACTGTGGAGATGTTGCAAAAAGATTGATTTTCATAGCATCATCGTGCGGTCATCAAGCAATGACATCGTATTCTGATTGATTTTCTAGTTTCGTTCCGTCTGTAGCAGAATAGCAGCAGCAGCAAGTACACATGCGATACGGAGACCTTCAGTGGAAGATTTTTGCGCATTATTTTGCCACTATTTAGCACCACAAACAGCATCATCATATCGAAACAACACCAAGGCAGGGCAAACAACGTCAATCGTAACATTCAACCACCAGAAGGGGAGAACCTTTTGTGTGCACCTTACCTTACTGCGCTATTCGTACCTCGAAAGCATCCGCCTTCGGACGTCCAAATATGCCAAATATTGATATTGATGCAATTTGCTAACGGTTTGACCTTTGCGTCGCGATAGGGTTGATGTCTTTTTTTTTGTAGTTTAGTATTTTTCTTTTCGAACCCCGACAAAGCACCATTACTTATCTTCGTTTTTCTATTTTTCTTCTATTTTCAGCCTTACTGCCATGGCATTCCGTAGCGTTTGTTTTGGCGAGACCACATCGCGGAGGTCCTCTCGCCGCACAGCGGGGAATTGAGCTGTCATTAGCTCCATTAGTGTCGAGCAGATCCTCTTAATGCTGGAACCTTTTTCCTGTGGCACGCGTCGTTCCAAAGCCGTGGCACTGATGATGATGCTGATGGTGATGGCACACGGGCTTTGTGTTGTTAAAATGTCAGATCCTTCAAGCGCGGTTTATATCGCCCCCGGGTGTGGACCACATGCTTGGGAGAAGCGCACCAATGCCCACCCAAGGTGTCTGATCGGAGTGTGTGGACCGATCCTTCGCAGAATTTGATCGCCCTTTTGATTAGGGGATGGGGCTTCAAATGTGACCTCATGTTATTTTTTGCGAGCATAATCTCAAGAAGAAGGATGTTTTGTCGGAGGAGCTAAATGGCGTTTTTAAAATTATTGATGATAATGGACAGCATTAGGTTTGCTAAGAGGACCTTTTAACAAATCCAAACCATGTTTCACCATTTTGTTTATGATCGTACATAAATTTTGTTCGTTACTGATGAACAGTAAGTGACCTCAGCATGTCATAATATACCACATTAAAAAGCTCCCAACAAATACAGATCATGACCTTGATCGTTACGATGTTAGCCTAATTTTTTGTTTGTAATTCCGACACTACACAGATTTATTTTTGAGCAAAGGTTTATGCTAAAAAACAGATATTTTTAATCCATATTAAAACTTGGACTATTGAAAATTGAAACAGTAACAGCAAACTGTTGAGCAAATAGGATAATTGATTGTAAATCAATATCCAAATCGAATCTGCTGACAAAAGTCTTAAAAATTCTACTTGGTTAAAGCAAATTAAATAGGAATGACCAGTGCATTGTCAAATCCTGCTCTATGTTAAACACTTCTTCAGAGCCACTTTTAGCTACTCCAAATTGCCAACCAAAAATGCTCACCTTGTTACTGAGCACCGCTAGAAAGATCATGGCATTTATTGATCTCGATGCGTCTATCACTTAAAAGACACATTACCCTTGAAGGTACATCGGAATGCACTTGATCCGTAACCGAGCATGTTTACGAAAAACAGCACTTGATACTCGCCAGAGCCTTGCCAACAACAATCACATCTGCCTACATTCGCCACTCAACCTGCCTATTACCATTGTCCAGCCGCATCGTAGATCCGGGGAATGGATCATCATCCGCACCGAGCCATGACTTCGAGGAGACTGGGCGGGCATAAATTACCATACCCATGGGTAAAACCGGTCAACACTCTCAACACCATCATCGTCGCCTGGCGTCTTCAGTATGCCCCCGAGTCACATTTGTGCATTGATTGATTATCGGGTCGGGTTTTTCGTAATTTCCGCATACCGGACGCGATGTTTTGTCCTCCAAAACTGTTGCACACAAACAAGGAAGCAATAGCTAGCTCGATTTTGGCAAGTTCTCGCCAAACGTCAAAAAAAGAGCAAACACAAACACTGCACCCATTTCCATCCGGCATCATCCGTGAACGTAACGCAAACAGCTAGGAAAAAGATATAGTTTGTAGTGCGCGACAAGAAAAAATAACCACCGCGAGAAAAAAAACCACCACAAAACCTGCAAACTTACGCAATCGGTGACAGGAACCGTTATAATTCCGACCGATCGCCTCCCACAAGTTCGCATTTGCATTCGCTCTTATGTCATCGAGCTGTCACCAGGGGCGATCGATCGTTCGTTCGCGTTCGGTCGATCGATTGTGCGGGCATTGCAGGCCGACTTGGCTGACCTTAAAGTTGGGCCGGCTGTGCACAGGGACACCGGCAGTAGAACGCATTCTTTGCGTCCCCAGCGCGACTGGAACAAGGTATTAATGTCAAAGCAATTAACGGTTCAATTGAATCACCAATGCGGTTGGTCGTCGCCGCCGACGGTTTGTCATTGGCGCACGGTTTCGGTTCGGTACGGCACGGTAAGGTGCAATTATCGTACCCAGCCGTTCGCCAACAGGTTGTCTTCGAGCGTGCCTTATGGTGTCCCGGTGCGGCTTCACCTTCTGTGTGAGCGCTTCCTAACCAGCCGAAACCGATCGTTTGGAATCGATGATGAGCAGCTCGCGTCAACGGTGTTGTGGAGACCTTAGCACACAATCATTTGCATGCATATGGGCTTTCTCGGTTGTCCGACCGAACATTCGTGGCCACAAGCTGATGTTATGTTATTTATTGGCGAAATAGTTTTTGCGATCGTTAAAATTCGTGGGGAAACCCGTCGTTGGATTTAATTGATCTCGTTACAGTGTGACGGTGTTGATTTAATTGAGCAATAATAAGTTTATAAAATTTCCGTTTCATTTCAAGGGCTAATCATCAACCTGCTGCATTTAATAAAGGAGGTAATAGGGATATTTTAAGACATGAGTCTTGTTTCATTTTAAAATATGACTTCCAGTAGGCTTTTGATGAGTATATTTGATGAGTATAAATACGGAGAAATATTTTCTTCTATTATCCGGTTCAACTAATAATCAGAATTAATTTACCTAAACGATCTAAATTACATATTAATGAAAGAATTTGAGAAAAGAATGATTAAAACAATTACATATCAGGACAATTAGGCGCATTAGTCCATATTTTATCACTTATCAAAGTTGAACCACGTACAAATGAAACAAAAGATCGTATTTTTGTCTTTAATAGCAGCTAAAAGCAAGAATCAAACTGTCAATTCAAAAATGACAACTATCTAACTCAAAGCTGTCACTTCTAAGTAACACGGATAAAACGGCCACCGCTTGATCGGTGCCCGGATAATCAAAGTATTGTTGTTTCTCTTCGGCCCAAACCTTCATACAGAGCAAACCGGACTTTCAGCATTATTGCTGCTGGAACCGTACAATTACCGTAAACAAAAGGGGCGTTTTTAGAACGCGATATAACTTTCCCTGCAAGGACACGTTAACATGCAGCGCCAGCATAAATCAACCCGGGAGCTGCGCAGCTACAATTATGTAAATTGAATCGTGCATAAATTTCTTCGTAAACGTTACCGCTCCCAACACGACGCATTTTCCATTTGCCGTCACTACCAATCTGACTCGCTGCGGAACATTATCGACCTCGACCCATTTTTAACCCTTGAAAAGGCCTTGCCACACCAATTGCCTGCTCTTGCTCGCTCTATCAATTCAAATCTCGCCGTGTCCGAAGCCTGTAATCGCTGCACCGCGGCACATAATTTCTACCGAACCGCACATGTTACATACGGCTGCTGTACGTACATGTTATCAAAAACTGTGTCTACCGCATTATGCACCACACCAGCGTCACCATATTGAACATTGAGCAACACTTACCGACCACCTGACGGGGTAATGTGTGCGTCTGGTGGTGGTGGTGGTGTCTGGTTCGGTCCTGACCTGTTAGCTGCGGGCTGCCGAAACCTGACCGATCCACTAACCCAGTAAAGTTGAATGTGAAAGAAAATAATAGCAACCCAAAACCAAAAACTGCATTTGTGCTTACTGATACACGACCCGACGAAACATGAGAACAGTGAAGAGAGGTAGAAAAACAACGAAGACGAGAACGAGAAAAGACCATCACATGTTTGTGCGGTGCAAAGTTGTTTGTTTTTTTATCGAAAGTGAAAAGAACTGTGGCGATAGTGTTTGGTGCCAAAAGAAAGGAGTAAAACAGAAAAGATTAAAAAAAAAACAATAAAACGTGTATATCTTATCTGGAAAGAGGTAAAAATGAACACAAAATAAAACAACGAAATGGTGAAGCTGAAACAGTGAAAGAGCAGAACGAAAGTGAAACGGGAGCGAATGACAGTGAACTTAATCGTCCATAAGAACGTGTCGTTACTCTTTGTTTTATGAATCATTACTGTGAGAGTGTAAAAAAACGCACTCTCTCAGTAATGATAGAAAGTGAAAATAATCGTTGTCAGTTTTTAGTGTTCTTCCAACAGTTCACAGTTACAGTCAAGAAAGGAAAATATACAACAACGAAAAAAACCGAATCCGAATTTGCGAAATAAGTGCAGCCAAGTGAGAAACACACCGTCTCGACGACATCGTTGTTACATGATCGTCATCAGCCGTGATCAATACCTTTCCCGAATCAAGTACGGCCTGCGATATACGCAGAAGTAGTGAGTGAGTACGTGAGCGTGTGTGGAGAGAGCGAGAGAGAGATAAAAAATCGTCCATAATTTTTTTTCTGTGTGTGAATTTTGCGTAATCGTGGAAGTTCCAAACGTGGTCGTCGTGCATACCGGATCATTTCACCCGAAGGCAACCCAAACGTTGGAAGTCTGTGGGGTGAGAGAGTGTGTGCGTGTAGATTTCGTTTTTCGCGATATTGTGTCCCGAACAACCAGGTGCAAACAGTGAACGACTGGCGACACAACGAGGACGACCATGAAACAGGCAAATGGTCGAGTGTTCGATCGGAATAAAGCCACCGCGTACAGCCGGAAGTGAGCCGGATCGAGCGTGTCTAGCACGAAAACCCCCGGGACGTCCCGGAGGGATACCAAGCGCTCTGCTGCGCTGCTCCAGCCGTACATCCATCCCGTCCGTGGTGGGAAGCGACGAGTTTGTTCTGAGTTCCGGAACCGGACCGCCGCGCAGCGTGCCTTCATGGCCAACTTATGCAAAAAGGTAAGTGGTTGAGCTATTCTTAGTATCTGTGATGCAGGCGATCAGAGGATCCTCGCTTTACGGAGCAGCAGTAGGAAAAAGTCACTCCATACCTAACCTTTCGGAGCAGGAGTTTTTGGTAAAGATCAGCTGCCTACAAGCCTGGGTTCGGTTGAGGTGGGAGATTGGAATTCATTAGCGTTTCGGTCCAATTTTATGCGTCTCGACGACGTGTTGGGTGCTTTAAACCAGATCACAGATAATGCCATCGCGTGCCACCATCGTCTGCAAAGCGTCGTAACCTTTGCCGATGACCGATGGGAGAAGAACCTTGAGGATCATCTAGAATCAGCAAGACTGGGCGATTCGTGGCCCAGCTCTGGGCTGCTCTAATTTGCATTTAGAAGGGAAATGAATGTTTTAAAATGCATTTCTTGATTATCATGTACTTAGTACCGTTGAAGATGATAGGTTTTACATTTATTTTACTGTCTTAAAAGTTCTTAACAGTATCAAACATTTATGGCATCAAAGAAACTTTGTCTGATAATAAAAATAAATAAAAAGTCAATCAATCAATTCGAAAGGAGCTTTCACCAAAGTTCGGCAAAGGTCGTCCAAAGTTTGCCAACGATACCAACAAACGTAATATAGATGTTGGATATTAAGAATCTTAGGCTTTTATAATTAATCTACCGAAAAGAGATATTTGCTTAATGATCTCGAGTCAATATTAAGCATTTTTTTTTTAATATCTCTTCAAGATTCTACATCGGAAACAGATGCGTTAGTTGACCTTTTGTACCACCGTTGAAACCATATTTGTTCATCTAAATTAATGTCAAACATCCAAGCGAATTGACATTTGCAAAGTCGACGAAAATCGTTCGAGTTCGCTTCGTCCGTAGCAAAACAAAACAGCAAGGCAAGTAAATCCTGGACCCCCGAAAGTAAGTGAACCGAACCAGAATTCGTGCCCACATCCGGGATCGCTCGTGCGTTCTAGGTCTTGCCAATGACCGGTTGTCCGCAGCGCATAGCACCGAACCGGTTTCAGGCTCACGAAACGCAGGGACCACCGTCAGGGACCGTCATGGAGTTGGCTGACTGGCAAGACGGGAGGAGTCATCATTGGCAAACCACTCTTCAACCAGATTATGCGCAGAAGGACTGTTGAAGATTAAAGCGAAGAAAAAAGTTCACCTCAAGTCTCGCTGGTCTGGTGGAGGAACCGCCGTCTTTCCTTCCTTCCTGCCTCTGCCATTGACTGATCTCATTTGGCGCCGGTTCGCTGACCTTTTGTTGCGAGCTTTTTGGCGAGCAAGACCGTCCCGGTTCTACCCATCATCTTGCCGCACCGGGGCGGATCTAGTGCGCTAAAGATCGAACGCGGGGCGTTAATATAAATGTCAATGATTGCAACGCTGCCGCAAGAAGCGAAGATTATTTCCTGTATCTCGCGCGCGAGAGAGAACGGTGTCGGAAGGCGGACTCGCGAGTTGTTTCTTTTTCTGCACGATTATGATGGTTGGCAGATCGATATCCGATTCGCGGCTGCGTACAGGATGACGCTGGTCATCGGAATATCGACGCTCGGCAACACGGCTAACGACTAATTGAAGTTCACCACCGATGACGGCTTGCGATCGCTTGCGCAAGAGCGATATTCGCACCCGTACTTACCCCGATTTAGGGTTACCCGGATGAGCGCCGGGGTTTTAGTGCGGGCGCTCTCTAGTCATCGATCCGTTGCTGACCTTTTCCGTTTTGCTTGAATTCCAAATTTCAATTCCGCTCCCGACAACCCGAACCCCAGTGTAGATGTGATGGTGTCCAGCATGTCCGAAGGGTGATCGGACGAACTTCGGACAATATTGGGGGGAGTTTTTGGGATGAGCTTTATGCAATCGAGTGCACCAACGCCACGTTTCCAGTTCCCACCGGGTCGTCCGATCGATGCGTGACCATGGACCCAGTGGAGGGAACTCTGGATGGTGGTGTCTGGACACGATTTAGGACGGACTTAGGACCGGACCCCCAGAAACACCACACTGACCGAGTTGTGGCGTACCTACGGGAAGGATGAAATACGAGCTCACCAGCAGCAACGGGTGTATCGGGTGGTGAGCCCTACGCGATGGCGACCTCCATCCACAACGGGCCAACTAATGCCTCCGATGATACCTCTCGTGATGCCACGTGTTACGTAACGTTATTACCAGCTCACGATCCGCTTCTCTTTTCATGTGTTTTTTTTTTTGTTGTTGTCTTCCTTCCCTCTTTTCGGCGACTTCTCATCTCCTACGCGAGAAGCGCACCACCAATGTCCACCAAATCCACAATCGTGCCCATCTTTTATCATCGTTTTATGAAGCCCAAAATCAACCACAAATCAGCGCCACACGTTAAAGCTTCGGTTGGCGCGACGACCCCGCGGGTACGGCAATCCCACCGTCCGATAGATGCGCATCTCTTGCCCCGAAAAAGTCTCTCCAGCGGAATATACAAATGTACGACTCTACGGCGTCTGTCTTTTTAGCTTGCGTAAGTTTAAGCGACTTTTTCTTGCTGCGTCATTCTGCCTCGTCTCGGCGACTAAATAGAGGGAGCACGTTAAAGGAGAGAGCGAAAAAAAAATCAACAGAAACCTTTCACTTTGCTTCTCTTCCCTGCTTGGATACGAAGCGTTGTACGGTTTGCGGCTTCCAGAACTATAGAACCCGTCCCTGGAGGGATCCTGGATGCGGGATCGCAAAAATGTGGTTGACATTTGAGAGGATAGAACGTTGGCGTGGGGAAGGAAGTACAGAACAACCTCCCCCCGGGGGGGAAGGTCGCCGACTTTGCTGATCGGTCGTAGCCTCGGAAGAGATGCGAAGGTATATCGGTTCTTAACGTTCCGGTTCTTTCACTCACTTGCCTCCTGTTGTCGGTCCTTGTGGGTGGTTCGCTGGAGTTTCGCTTTCGTGCACAAGAATATTCTTTGTTCTGGTGTGGCGTGTGTTGAACGTGTTTTTGTGGCAGGATAACGGAGTGTGTGTGTGTGTTGTGGTTGTTTGTTTTGTTCTTGCAAGGTATGTGAAGTGTTTAGGTAAACTGTACTTAACTCTGCTTCGTTTGATGTTATGATATTCTCGTTATGATTGAATACAAACATTCGTGTGTCATTCTTCTTACAATAATCAAACAGACTAAAAGGGACAAAGCGAATATTCCACCCAGAATGGATGTACATTGACAGAGAGTGATGTAGGTTGGTTAAGCTAGATGATCGTTATTTTATAACTATCTGAAACTGTCACTAAAGTCATCTTGTTTATAAACGTTTAATCATGAGAATCTTTAAGTATCCTTTAAGAAATGGAGACGTTCTATGAAAATAGGATTAAACGTCAAAATATAAATAAACAAATAAGATCTACAATTGTGTACTTAAAACAAGCTGTCAAGTAGACCTATGGAATATTGTTGCTAAACCCCTTTGGGGGGAAAACAGTAAAATTGGAAAAGTTTTTTTTTGTTTCAAGTTCTTTAGGATCAAATAAACATAAAAAATCGTTTCAATTTTTTACCAAAACGTTTTGACATTCTCATAACAGTTAACAAATGTGCACCATTTCCTGTCCGTCTAGCTAACCCATTGGTGAGCACCGATTTTTATGCAAACTGGACACATTGGACATTGCACAGAATCGCTATCGAATCAGCTAATTGAATCTCATTTCCTTCCAATCATCGCCGGTGCCGGCGTACCATTACGTACTCTCACAGACACACCAAGAGTGACCTGGTAGCGAAAGAAAAAAGAATCAAACTACACGATCCTCAACTTATACTAACGCACCGAAGCGACCAGCCTCCTAGATTTCCTGTTGCACAATGCAGTGCGAAGTCGTAACGCCTCTTCATATCATATTCCGTACATCATCACGGTTCGGTTCGGAGCGGTGCGATTAAAAACATCAATTAAAATCGATCGTGCACACAGGTCGAGACTTTGAACAGGGTTTGGTAGGGGTTTTTTTTTTTTTTTAACGTGACTTTGCTATCAGACAGCAAGACGGAAACATAAATAAACTGTTTATAAATACGTTTTCTGTTAGCGGACTTGCACTAGCTTGTAGCTTTCCGTTACATGCAACGCCTTTGCCACCTTTTGGGTGTTGTGTAAAGTGAGTGTGAAGTGAGTTCTTGGCTTTTCCTAGCTGCACCTGTGTACCAGCTCGATCGACAATAAGGAAAAACATGCCCTCATGACTCAAAGCGTTCGATCGATCGATTCGATTGCTAACCGATAGGCTAGACCGGAGTATTCTTGTTAAGGACTAAGGGTGGGCAGTATACAGTATTGCCTGTTTGTTGGCTAGATCCGTGAACAACTGACCGCTTGTTCTGCTCATTTTATGGCCGACGGAAAGCAAAAACAACGAGCCGTTAACAATTTCCTACCGCACACAAAGGCCTGCCGCGGAACGAATACTGTTTCTTGTTCATCATCGCTCGCACACCCAATCGCCCTGCGGCCCAGACAGGCTTACAGGTTGTGACAACGTACCAAAAGGAGGTTTTCGGTCGTGCAGTTTAACAGTTTTTACTCGTTTCAAAGTCAACATGCATTATATTTCGCCAAGCGCACAAAAGTCAATCGTAACGAATGGGCACTTGTCTGTGTGTTTCCTTCACTTACGCGCACCGTACCGTAGTGTCCGGCCGGATAATGAATGGGCGCATCGAAATGGCAAATGAATTGATTTTCGGTAGCAACCATCCATCCACGTTTACGACACTATCGGGGACGAGCCTACCACTTGCGAAGTTTCCGCACGGTTTGAGAGAGCACATTTGATGAAGCGCCTGCGCCCCGAAAGCAAACGAAAGACTTCAACGAGCGACTTTGGTCGTGGTAAGCGACGAACCCGGTACGTTAAAAATATTCACTTTTAATATTAAACTGGCGTGTGGATTACTGGCAGGAGAGGAAAAAAACGACATCTAATGTGGAAAGAAGGCGGACCAAGTGGATTGGTGAACTCGACGCACGCTCGGTTATTATTATTTCCTTTTTTGCATTGCGAATTTCACCATTGAACCGTGAAACGACACGCCACAAACCGTGTCCGAAAACAAGCTGTTTTGAATACGCTTAAGCGTGTGTTTGTGTGTGGGTTATGTTACTAAGGATTATACCCATATTTCCCCTTTGGCTACTGCTAACATGTCTACACTCGCCACACACATGTCTTGTTTTATGATATGGGCGGGCTGGTGTATGATCGTTTTCAAACGCGATCAGCCCAGACGCCGCCTAGGCGGGTGCGTTTGTAATGTTCAAGTGCAAGAAGTGAAATTACTTTCCATTTTTCGTCTGTTCGCATTGTTTGCATACGGCAGGCCGGTCGGCGTGGGTCAGAGACGGGACCCCACCGGAGCTTGACGAGGCTGGGGAGGCTGGTAGTTTTGCATCATTAAAATTGGCTCCCGTTTGGAATTCATTTCGTGGAATAATGACCACAACTGGGTAGCATTCGAGTTGGTTTTGTTGTGTTGTATGCCGCTTGTCTCCATACTTGGTGAGGTGTCGGTGGTGTTGCTGCTTAGCTCCATTTTATTGCTCCATTAAACATTCCATAGTGTTAGGACATTGTTTGGGTAGGACTACTGACGACTTCCGTTTTTCTGTACGAGAAATTAATTGGAGCATGTAGTCTAGGTTGCTTTTTGGGACAAAATCAAACATTCTTCTTCTTCTAAAAGTCGGGCTAAACATGAAGATCTCGTACTAAAGGTATCATAGATCTCATTAGTAGGTAAATTCATGTCAAGATAATCAAAATTGGATTAAAATTCTAAGCATTGGACATGGCTTGTTCTATTCCCACCAAACTCCTCCGATCTGTTTAGTAACGCCATTCGCCTGCGATCCAAATTCAAACATTCCACTTCCTGGTTGTGACCCTGCCCAATGTCAGCAGAACGCAGCTAGTTAGTAACTGCTGTCCTTCAGTACCGCCGTCGCTTCTGCTCTCTCTCGCTTGTTCTGTCCAGCAAGTCCGTTTCCCTTCACCAAATTTTAGATTTTCAAAAAAAAAAAAAGATTCTCATTAGTTTTGATCCACACCAACGCGGGCTGATTTTTGCGATCTCACGCGGCTTACTGGAGGGGACCATCAGTTTGTGCACACCTTTTGCGCTTTGCGCCCAAGAAACGAATCGACCCGGAGACACCGCCTTTCGGCGTCACGAACGTGGCTACAACCACTGGGTACTCGATGTATTTGTGTGTTTATATGATGGTGAATTACTTTTGCCTGTTTTTTTTTTGTCTGTGCTTCAACCCGTAGTTAACCTCGACCAAGAGACGGGCCGGTTCCTCCCGTTTGAGATTAAGAACAGGAATTAAGGTGGTTTGCGCCCGCGGATCGAACGTGCGAACGCTTAGCAACATGCTTGTTTGGTTGGTGTGGTTCAAGGCGATCCTTTTTTCCTGAGGTCTGTTATTGCCTGTGTTTTTTTGTTTGTGTTGAGAATGTTTGCGATTGGTGCGATGCAGGCAAAATAATCAAGGCCGTCCCTTTTGCTAGTGCAGGAGACCCTCCCGACAGCTGGACCTTTTCATGGTGTTGTTGCTGCTGCTGCTGGGCATTGGTGGGTCACACGATTTTATGAGGAAATGTGACGCCAATTCGATCGGACGCACCGGGAACAATGTTGAGTTTGGTTGGGTATCGCCGTGGCCCTAAGGGCGGTACGCCTTCGTGAGTGAAGGCGTTTGCCGTGATGCAAACAGACATGCAAAGCTCAGTCAGTCATTGCAAAGCTTTGGTACAATATGAACAGTAGCTGACTGGAAAATGAAAAGTTGGTATCTTGTGTTGTTGGATGTTTCGTATATCCAGTTGGAGTTCATTCGGTCTCATTTTAGTTCATTTTAAACATGAAAAGTTTTACGCATCAGGCAATAATTTTGTTTCTATGCAGATGATTCCACCAGGATTATTGGTTGTGGATAGGTTCGCCCATGTTTCATACTAGTTTCATGTAAAGAATGTTAGTCGTCTACTGTTTTTTTGGCACTACAACGTTAAAATGTCTTGGCCCGCAATTGCTGCTGTTGACACAACTCTTTGTTATACTGTCACTTTGAAATAATGACCAATCGTTCCTGAAACTCCCTATTCCATGCTGAAAGTTTTCCACAACAAATAAATTTATTACTATCAAAAAACTTTTGCATCAGATCTTTGTTGCAGCTGTGTAAATATTTTATGTAGTAAATTGAATTAGCATAACATTTAAAACAAGTTATAGAATTACTTCCATTACAAGATCGCTTCTGAAATCATTAGCAGTGTATGTCGACTAAGTCGACTTTGTAGATTGCTGTCAAAAAGAAGCTATAAAAACCAAATGAAATGAGCACAAAGCAATTTTGGCCCTCTGTAGCCGTAGATCAATCTGAAATTCCTGTAAATTTCAACTGTAATGACTGGACTGGTGGAATCGGCAAACAAAACTAGACTCTTAAATTCAACATCGAAAACCAAAATAATTGCAACTAAAACTTTACCTACATGCCGTGTAACATTGTCCCTTCACATCATGTTACAAAGAGACCTTTAGGTCTAGCCCAAAAGCGTACATTCTCCGCACAAAATGATAAGAATCTACTATTATCTAACAGCCCTGCAGCACGTGAAAGAGCATGTGAAAGGTTCCTTGGCTGGCTGGCAGGGCGAACGTTTGCAGGAAACAAATACCACATCAAATAAATGCCCTATCAGCAACAATGATTACCGGGGCGGGTAGAATCCGATCACAAACCATTTATCTCCGGTGCTCCAATTATCCTCCACTCGGCAGTACGTATATTATTACACCCCTCCAAAAAAAAAGAGACAACCGGGTGATCCGCATATTTCACCTGGCAAGAATAAAATTTTCCCCCGCATAAAGTGGAACGGTTTGGTAGACACTTGGGAAAAGAAAAGTCAATACGACACAAACGTCTATAGATCACTTCACGCGACTTTAGCTTTAGCTGCTCCAGTACACGAACCTATCGATCATTCGTTCGTTCTCTGCCGGGCAGTTTTCCTACCTTCCTGCACCGCATCCACTTCACCCAATAAACACACACAATGACTCTAATCGTGGCCAATAAATCTTCATCCCTTTGGCGCATAGGTAAGCTGCTATTCTGCGCCGTGAGATACGTAGATTGAAATATATTGCTAATTGAATTGTACAATGTTTTGCGGCAATTTTTCAGCTCGCACATTCTTTTTTTTTTGTGTTTGATGATATAATAACGTTTTTCGGGCCGAGCGCCGATATATCTCTCTGCCGTGTGTCGTGACGCGTTGTCTGCTGGACCAGTGGTTGGCATTTTGGTTGTAGTTTAGATAGACGTGTTTATTTTATGTTGCTTGCTGCTTTTTTCTCTCTTCAGCTGTCTATATCACAAAACCCCGTGTACTGCATTCTCGCTGGATAGTCACCAAAAGCGTTTACCCAGGGTGTGTGCTCTGTTCCGCCCGTCTTCTGTACCGCGCCGAGGGCGATAAAATGGCCGAACGGTCGAACGGGGCTGTTTGCAGTTGCTCAAATTCATCGTTGTAATTATCGTATCATAGCGCTGAACGTTTTTCGGCCGATCAAGAAACCTTCTAATTGGCCACTGACCACTGTATCGACCGTCGACTAAACGACCGCAGCTCCGGTTTAGCTTGCAAACACGAAACACACCACCCGTCAGGTGGTGTACAAGATTAGTGAAAGTCTTCCCGCAACAAGCTAACCAGCTTAGTCGATGTTGTTCGTGGGGCGGGAAAGGAGACTAGAAATTCGTGCCTTATGTCCAACGCCCAATTCCATCTAGACGGTGTTTGTGGTGTGTACATAGTTAAGCGGTTACGAATTAGCCCATGGTCACCGCTGCATGTTGCTCCAGATCGGTTCTGTTTAGAGTGGTTAACTGCATTTAGCCAGACTAGCACGGAAATAGTACACACTCAAAAAGAAGGCAAATATCTTTAGCAAGTGTGAAGGTGTCTACAGGTTCCGCAAAGGTCTCAGTACCGTGTCAATTAATGTGGTGTCCACACACGTGCAGCTCCATTTCATTGTAATACCGAGGGCTTGAAACTCCGATCCAATTACTTCTATTTGAACTAGCCGCACAGACAAAAACGCTGGGCAGAACATAAGTCATACCGAGCGTGCGGAAACTTCTTTGGCTTAAGAAATACCCACCTACCTACCTTGATACGTTCAGTTCACGCCTTGTATCATTCAAATGAGCTTATGCAATCGAACCCCCGAAAGGAAAGGGAAACTTTGTGGTCGATTCTTTAAAAAAACCGATCCACGATCGACAGCCACACACAGACGGTTTACACTACTACCGGTTGCACTACTTAGCTGCCCACCCGGCGTTTCCTTAAGAGGTGTTTAAACCCGAGGATTTGTTTCTTAAGTACTCACACTCGGTACAGAACAGCCCTGTGATTCGTGTCGTGTCTGCAATTGGATTAATCTTGTACCGCACAAAAGTACCAAGTATCGAAAGGGGCAACCCTTACACACAGATCCGATTGGCATAAGTAACCTCGCGCAAATCCGGTAGTCCTATTATACGCCTCACAGCTAGCGTCCACACACGGTGGGTAATTAAACTCCGTACAGCACATGTTTGCTGATGTCTTGATTTCTTGACGCAGGCGTAACCGTCCAACGGACGTTTCGAAGGCATTGGGTCAGTCGGACGGTTGACAGACAGCTGCAGCGGAGCGGTTTGCACCGTAAGGTAAATAGTATTCATCAAACCCGGGCCGGCAGTAGCAAATCGGTCGCACACTAGGTCAAAGGTGGAACTGCACTGAAATTGGAAGTCAATTTTAGCGCCCTCGAGCAGTAGAGCGTTTCAATCGCGTTCAAATCCCGCCACCAAGTGGGATGGCCGGCTTCGTGATTGATGCGGTGGCTTTGTTGGGCGACCTGATTGAGATGAAGGGTCAATCTCCACCCAGTTGAGTCAGGGTTTTCTAGGGGGGGCACAACGAAAACAGAAACAGAACGAAAGCAAATTAAACCATTTACCGGTGGACGGTTTTGGGAGACTTTTGGGACTGGACCGAGCTGGTGCTGTTAACGGAAGGTACATAATTAGCTGGAGGTGTTGATGGGGTTAGTGCGAAAATGTGAACATCAGCTCCCTGTCAAGGGGCACTAATTGAGAGTTGGCAAAGTTCTGAAGCAGAAGCCCGGTGTTTGGTCCAATTCTGGTTTAGTTCCACGCGATCGTTTCAACACTATTTGCTTAGGGTTATGTGCTCGAGGCGACAGTTTATGGTTAATTGTGGCCCCTTGGAGGGTAAATGGTAGTTAATGGCGAAGGAACAACTTACTCGAAGAAGGATGATGTAGAGACAAACGTTCAAAAATTTGCCTTAATTAATCGAAACAAATTCAGCAATGGAAAAACTATTATACAGATAGATTTTAGGAACAATTATATTTTTATAAATATGTGGCACGTATTTATAAGTGCATAACAGCTTAAATACCGACTGATCAACTGAATAATACAAGTTGATTCTATGTGTTCTGTGTCCGCATGCTTTTAGGGAAAATACCAAGAGGTTCTTCTAATAGGATATTTCAGACGCTAGCTCTTGATCATGAGATCGTTTTAATTTCGTTACTTTATAGTAAATAACGAAAATATTAGCAAATCATAATGACTACTTTGTTGCTATAATTTACTAAATCACTTGAAAAGGGCTAAGAGGGTTTTTTGCGTTTTTGGACGGTCATGTTTAGGCCCTATTTAACGTCTAGGTTTCAAATACCTATAATACTGTTATACATATTACGTTTGAAGCTTCTAACCGATTAAGAAACTCTGTAACAGATATTAAATAGTTCGAAAAATAAAATACTATAAATTATTCTCATGGCGGTTAGTAAAATACATCCATTACCATGCTTTGATACGCATTATCATCTGTTTATGGGTGCCATTTTACGAGAAATAAAACGGTGGTTTCTCAATCAATGTATTTCATTTCGGCTTTTCACTCTCTCTCGCTCTTTCTCTCTTCCGTTCCTTCCGTTTCCATCCTGCCACTTCACGCCGCTTCAGGTGGCATCACTTTCACTTTCACCGCACACGACGGGGCTCAGCCGGACGGGTGCAATGAATGAGCAAGCAAATCATCACACCGATAATAACAATCGTTCATCGAAGATCAAACAATCGGCAAGTCGGTCGGGGTGAGCTTTGTGTGTATGGTGTAAAAAAAAAAAAAAGAGTGCTACATTTTACCGACATTGTTTTTTTTGTGACTGGTAAACGTGAGAGTTTTGCCAAAAAATTTCCAACTGAACGCCGCCCGTTGTTTGATTAGTGCAGCAGCAGGAACCCAACTTCACGCTACGCACTGAAGCAGCACGATCGGTAGGCTTTTTCTATGCTTGTGTGTGCAGGGAAATACAGAAAAAAGTAAACCAAAAATAACAATCAATTCATCACCAGCACGTCTGCAAGGTTACACAGTGAGGATATCGAATACGATCATGGGATCGTAATAGATTGTGAACGAACTTTTTCATTTCACTTTATGATCGGGTTTTTGGTACCGTGAAGATGCAATCGAATGTGAAAGTGTGCAAAAATCGACAGTCGACTGTGTGTGCATTATCGCGCACAGCGAGTAGTTCTGGTAGACCTTTTCCGGAGCCGCGTCGAAAGAAAAAGGTACCTCGATTGTCATTTGTGATGACATTTGGCAAACGAGCTGTCATTTTGCACCTTTTCTTTGCATTTTATAGCATCATTTAGAACGCAACCTAGCTTATTCTAGATCGCAGCGTAGTCTTTAAGCCGGATATTGAAGCGATTTATTTAATCCACCATTGTCGGCCGGTAGTATAACTTAAGTAACCTTACGCTGCCACTACCAGCGAACCTACTGAGCGCTATTAAATATGCCATTTTATTTCAACCATTTATTTGATGGCTCATTTTCACTTTATCGCTTTCCTCGGCCGATGTCGCCGGATGCTGATCGTTCTAGCTGCACAACCTGCGTGTCTCGAGCAGAAACACGGATAGTGATCAAAAAAGGTTAACTGCCGCGTCCTTCGTCCGCTTATTGCGAGTGGAGACAATTATTGGCAGTGATTTATCGTTTCGGGAATGTGCGAATTTGTTTTACTATGCGTATGTCCCTGATGAAGTTAAATTTTTGCGATCGAGTGTCGTTAGCGCTTTTTAAAGATCAATTCTTTATGGCAGATAATGTTCATAGGGTTATAAAACTAGAACTAATTGTATAGAAAGATGGATAATATTACACTTTTTATTTGTCTGTCCTTTTACTTGCAAAACAGGTTCATTCACTAGTTCATTCCTTATTGCTAGATCCTAGGGTAGTGAATTGTCAATTTGCTATAATTTTGAATGTTTCTGAGCTTCATTTGACCCAAAGTACTATAAATTGAATCTGTTCATTAAAATGATTTACTACAAATTAATTTTAATTAAAAAAGCATTCTATGAAAAACCTTTAAATGTTGTTGAAACAAATAAACAAACAAGGAAGTAATTTACTTTTGAACAATGAGATCAGATTTGTTGGTTTTTCAACCTTGCCACTGCTATTATCTAACAAACGTCTCTCCCTCTCGCTGTCCCTCCCTCATCGCACTCTATGGATTGGTGGACTTGAAGGTGGTGGCCACTGTAGAGGGCTTCATTCACTCCACCCGTATTGAGGTTGGCCATGGTCGAACGGTGCGTCGGAAAAGTATTGAAAGCAGGACACCGACCGCACCGACAAAACTGGTCCGATTGCAAATATCGTGCCCGATCGAATGGTGGCCACCAGACAGCCCTCTCCACTCTACCAGCCCTCTCCTCTACCGATACGATATAGCGCAGCGTCGTGTATGGCCCCGTTTGTCACGTTCACCATGTTGATAGATAAGACGCAAGGCGGAGTCGCGTTGGGTGGGGTGGAAAATCATGTGTGCACACTTCACTGTCCATTGGGGTACCACCAGTTGTTGGAAGGAAACCGAAAAAATCAACATACCCGTCCCCACACCCCTCCACCAGGTGGCGCCACTACCTCTTAGACCACGTCTCCTCGTTGCTATAAAAATAGAGAAGGAAAAAAACATATTGCTCACCAAGTGCACATGCCAATGGATAAAGAAAATGGCAAACCTGTGTGTGTGTGTGTGTGTGTAGCGCCCGCTTTGTGGTACAATAACCAATAGGGGAAAACCAACAAACCACAGCAAAAAGAAAGAAAACACATCGCATTAAAATGTGTAACAAAAAGTAGTGCTTGATGAAGGAAGAAAGACACATTGATTGGAGTGGTTTAGGTAGATCCCATTTGAGGAATACTAAGTAAGAAGGCTAGCTTAGACCAGGATACTCCTAAGGGACCTGTGACCACTAGGCAGCCCCACGGGCACCATTCCAACCATCGCGACCTAGGCCACCCCCAATCGATACGTGTATAATCACGTTTTGTATTATTTATATTTGCAAATGGTTTCAAACCGGCAACGATGACAACAGGGTGACAACCGAAAGACAAAAAGTCGTTTAAATGTAACTTCGCTCGTTCCCTCGGCACCGGACCAGCGGGCACTCCCCCGGAAAGGTGAACACACGTGAGAGAGCACTCATTACATAAATATGCTATTACGATACATGTGTTTTATTATTATTATTACCGTCATGTTTGCCGAAACGATGGGAAAAGTGCATTGAGATCTGCATGGTGACGGTGGCTGCGTGGTCAGATTAACTGACACTGATCGGTACCGGGTGGTCTGGCGTGTGAGTGCCCGGGAGCGAGTTCGTTCGAGCAGTTAGAGCATTGCGTTAGAAGCGTTGCCACAGTTATGACAGCCAGCCAGCCTGTTGACAAAGTAAGCTAGAGTGCACTGATAAAGGAAGTGGGCCGTTTAACATTATTGCCTTCGGTACTTGGGATAGATTTTTTTTTATGGACAGTGAAAATTAAATTGGGTACGAAAAGGAAATGTGAGATTTAGAAAAGGCAGCTTAATAAATCGAGCGACAGCTGTTGCGCTTGTTTGGTGTTAGTTTTGCAAAAAAGGATGTGGTAAGATTGTGCTATAAAACTATTTGTTTACGATCGCCTTCTTCTGTGGGTCTACCAATCACAGGAGGTCTTAGCTTGGCTGCCTTGATTTCCTTGGCACATTTTGATTGTAGCTACATAGAGATTTCTGGCGGAATATCGAACTCCCCACAAGACAGATGAATGTCTTTACACACTTATCAGGTTACTTACATTTTTGAGAACTCATATTCCAACTTGCTATAAGCTGGCGAACGTCGATATACATTAAGAATTAAAAATTAAGTAATTTTCTTATTTTTGACAGTACACGTCAATGTTTTGGTTTCTTATTTCTATCTATTTTGACGTTTGTACTAACCTGTAGCAAAATTGTAACTATCCTCTCCTTCTTGCAAGAATTATCGCCCTTTCTGTTGTGTACTCTCGATTTCTAATATCTCCAGGATCTGAATCACTAAGAGACTGTAGGCATGAGGTCGTTGAAGCTATTTACTGATCAACACGATAAATGCAATTAAAATAAAGAACTAGAGGAATAAAAATGTATTATAAATGACCTACTTAAATTATCAAATGATGTCTTAAGTTGGCAGAACGAATATCGGCAATTTCTCATCCAAGATACTCAAATAAGACCGACCTCATCCTCATTCTATAAAATGAACACCTTGCAAAACATACACTTATATCCTCCTTTGTGTAAAGACTTCGCAAGCTATTTGTTACAAATGTTATCACAATAAGCCTCATTTCGCATTCCAATTCGCTATCCTGCAAGGCGCACTTGCTATGTCCTCGTCAAGCTAGCAATTTGCCAACCTTCTCACCAAACCCTTCCACACATACTTCCTACCCAGCAAACCCCCTCTTTTAATCATATCGAATTAACCACAAACCAACCGTTCGTACACACGGGTTCACAGACGAACAAAAGCAATAGCGCGCCCCATCGAAGAATTGCGACACATCGTTCCTTGTTCCGATCGGCGGGCACAAACGCTGGTTGTGTGGTAACAATTCTCGCGGGCTATCATTTACCCGCGGTTGGTTCTGGGCAACCCTTCAACCCTCGTTACCTAAATACGACACCTCGAATTAACCCGTGCCCCGAACGAGTCCGACCTCGCCGCACAAACCACTACTGGAAGTTCGTTCTGTAAGCATGCAAATCGAATCGATAATGTCGATGATTTTGCGCGAGGTTATGGGTCGCTGCCACCTCCCACGTGCAGTGGGTGGCTTAGCTGTGCGGCGAGGATCGCTTAACAAAAAGCTAAACTCTGAGGTACGCTACCGTCAAGATGTGGCGCGATACACAGAAAAGAGGAAGTTGGTTGGCATTGTTCTTGCGAAACATCTGCAGGCTTTGCCGTTTTTTTTTTGTTGCCAAATGTCAGAGCATAGAAAAGGGCCACCACCTTACAAAAAGAGGAAATTGTCGGGTTTGTGCATCATTATGGCAAAAGAGGGCTGCACCACATTACACCAGCCAGTCGAACCTGTGTGAGATCAGCTACATTAGCCAATGTTTTAAATGAGGCTAGTACCACCCGGCCACGGGTTAAATCTAAAGCTCCCCGGGATTTGGAGAAAAAAGGTTCGGTGGCCTTTTGTTGTACGCGTGGGCAGATAATACCCTGGCGGCGCAATTAGGTGCATGTGCAAGAGCTGCAGAATGACTGTCGTTTACGTCTCATAATCGTCGTCATAAGGCGTCCTTGGGCTGGTTGAGTTCCTGCTGCTGCTGCTGCGGTTTGAAGAAACATCGATGGGGGTCTATCGTCATCGGACAAATTGTTGCAATTCGAGAGTCGCATTACTTCAATCACTTCTACTGATGAAACGAGCACTTATCTCTTGGTCGGATCGTTTGACTCCAGGCTCCCCTTAAAAAAAAAAAGACAAACAACCCGTGTTAAAATTTGATGGATTTTCTTTAACGAGCCGATTACAACGCACAACGCGTTCGAGATTAGGATCTCGCTTGAAATAGAGACATTCTTGTGGGAGTGACACCGGTCCGCTTCCCCAAAAGTTTGTTCTGTCAACAGGCCCAGCTGGAGAGCGGGTCAAGGATTTATGAGCCTCTGTCCCTTTTTGCCGATACGATCAGTTTACCCGAATGGAAGGACATTCTCCATTAGCTCTACACCTTACCGGAGGGATATGTGCTTTACTCTAAAGGTTTCCAATATTTCACACTGTCACAGCTTCGTTTGCCACCGTTCAATCACTGCGTTTCGATCAACGCACGCGCATAGCTCACGCACGCACGCACATTCCCTTTCCGAGACGAGAAGGTCTTTGAGAAATTAAGATGTAAAATGTCAGTTTAATATTTGTCTTGTTAGCTGTCCCGACTTTTCTGGTGGAGTTGGGCAACGTTTCGGGGCAGGAGTAGAGAAGCTGAAGCTGAATGTTGGTTTCTTTTTCTTCGAGCTCGATGCTCGATTTTCAAGCGTGGTAATGATTTTATGTCTAGGGTTCGCGTTAAGGGAAGGCACTCGAATGGCGAGGGAATGCATATTTGTTTTAGAGCTAACGATATATACACACACACGCACGCCGTCCACCGTTTCGAGTTTGGTTGAAGTACACTCGAAAAACCCTGAAATATATAGGGTACTCTGGGTTGAAGAGTGAGTGGACACCCCCGAAATGCGATGGGAGGGTAGCATGCATTCTTCAAGGATATTCTAGATCCAATGTCTAGTGTAGTCGACGGGGTGGCAGAGTTAAGATGAATTGATTCCATTTTCGTAACATAACGCCACGTCCACGAGTGAGAGGGTGTGCACATGGGGCCACAAATAAATAGAGCTAATTTTCACCTTCATGTCCGGTGTTGGCCACGGGAGTGGTCAATTTTAGAAGTGCATACCATACCGAACCGACTAACGGACGAAGTCTGTTTATTCCTACACAGTCCATTTCGGAGTCCAGCTGGGACTGGAACGATTGTGTTAATACGATTATGAAGGTAATCACCATCATCACCATCATGATCATGCTGCACATACGGTGCGAACGATTCGAGTTGAATGCATTTAGAATGTACACGAGTCGAAGGGGGCCAAAAATTGAACCGATCGGTATGCCACGGTCATGCTATATACCTCCGGAACTCTCATTTTTGCACCTAATTCGCACCTTTAAGGGTGAAGGTTTCCACACGACGCGCTCACGTAAGCACCCGGTTCCGTTTAAGGAACTCCAAGTTCTCCAGCCATCCCTTCTCCGGTGAGCGACCAAGCGTCTAAGTATCTAAGACAACATGATTCAATTAGACTCCCCAATAGGGAAATTTGTAATCTAACCCCCAACAGTTACAGCTAACTGTCCACCCTACACGGTGATCCTTTCGATTCAAACGTATCCCTCCCACTACTGTTCAACTGTTCGCCATTCACTTCTACGGTGGCGATCTTCGGTGGCTCGCCGGAACGGAACAGGGATTCGGTGGGCGCGGTTAACGTGCGCACTTGCAAATCAGCTGTTTTCAGTCACCGTGAGGTCCCGAATCCCGACGGTGGTTTCGATTGCGTGAGTTGAACGGCGGCCGGTGCACGAACCGGACTATATCTCTAAGAGATGTGATCGATCCAGTGTGTGGTGTGTACTGTCTGTGTGTGTGTTTGTTGTGTGTGTCATTTTTAAGCTGAGCGGAATTCTAATCGTGACACAAGCCCGAAGGGATTCGCGCGCGTAATAACAGTAAAAGACAGCAAGCTGGAGAAGAACGTTCGACGGTGGTGGTGGCGGCGACACAAGGCGAGGATGCACTTGTAGCGGGTTTTGTAAAACCGAGTGTTGGCGCGGATTGCGTGGCAGCAATTAGCATTCTTGTCGGGTTGTTACTGCATGCGTATGTTATTTATGACGTGACGTGAAGAGTGAATGTGACGGAGGCAAAGTTCCGACCGGTGACTACAATGAAGAGTTGGTGAGTGAATCACTGGTAACCGGTAGGTGTGTTTCTTCGGTATGCTCTTGGAGGTGATCACACAGTTTTAAGCGATTTCTTTTAATAACCCGATCCCGACTACTTCTACCCTTAAATCGACATAATATGCCAATTTGTAAACTTACACGCACTACACCCATATCGTTAATCTTGTCCGAGCCGTCCTCCGTTTTCCAAATGCCGTCACGTAGCCACAGTATGTCCGAGTGCTTGATCCGCCCGTTGCCAAAGTTCGCTGAACGAAGCGCGAAAAGTATGTCGAACATTTTAATCCTGCGGGCGTATGTTGCCAAGACGTCTTCGCACTTGCATCGGAAGTGAGGCAGAACTCGTCACCATTTGTCAGCGTCGGCAACAAACTCGCTCCAGTCGTAATGAAGTTATTACGCGTGAAGCTGGGTATGCCTCTGTGCGCCCCCTTTTTCCGGTTTACCGTGGGCCATTGTGCAATGGCGGATGTCGTGTCGGGCGAGCCCGGGTGCTGAATATTCGAGGGCGGAAATTGAACGCGTAAAAGCCTCGCGCGGGAACCGTACGGTTCCAGTGTGAGGTAGCGATGGCTTAACGTATTACGAATATTAATTAGCCATCGAATGGGGCCGCCCGTTGCGCTGGGTTGATGGCAGCTAATGGAAGCTAATAAGTTGTCCCCGAAAGTATGCAGGCCGCGCCAGTGTGTTTGCTTAACCTTGGTTGAAAAGGGGGTTGAGTGTGTGGCCGGTCTTGATGAATCATTTTCTCCTTCTCCGGTGGAGGTGTGATGTTGAAAGAATCGTTCTACGCCTAGAATTAGAAATAGAGGTTAAGTTTTAGTTCTAAAATCAAGATGCTGTCTTTCCGGAGAACGCTTGTACACCTCAGGTTGGTCTGAAAACTCAGACAAAGTGGAACCTGATGATGATTACAGGCCTTAGTTAACAGAGTCCAACTAATAGAACTGTTAATATAAATTTACTTTTTATGTTAAGAATAGTATGGTTAGCCCACCAAAACCAAAACTTGGGGAGCCGCAAAAAAAATCTTTTGATAATACTTGCAAGAGTCAAATTTTAAAATACACCATTTAATCCACTTTAAGCGAGCACTTAAAAACCAATCAAAAGGAAACTATTAAACACCAACGTTCAATGCGCCACCGGGGGTTGTGCGTCCAAAAATTGCATCTTAAATGGACCTAAACGAACGAATCATTTCGCCCGTGTCCAGTAGCGACCGCACACGCCACAATTACGGAATTCCGCATCGACACTACACTCACACTCACCGGCCCGCGTCACAGACAGGAAAGCGTAATGAACCGTACAATTTACCGGTGCGCAGGGGGCCAGTTAATCGGGTACGGATTCGACTGAAAAAAAAAATTACAGTTCATCGTTACCTTCTGAGGGCATCGGGCCGCCCAATACCAGAAGCAACGGGCTCCGCAAATAATCACTGCATCTCGCGCATAATACCCAACCCGGTGGTGCATCTTGGCACCGCACAACAACATCGGCGCAATTAAAAAGCGCTCCAACTCGAGGAAAGCGAAAACTAGTAGCCTCTTCCTCGAATGGCGGCGTAGTGTCAAGGTAAAAGTTGATGGACTCGACCGACAGGTTCGGCGGATTCGGTTCAACGAGCGGACGAGCGAGCGCACGCGCGCCTCCATTTTGCGACACTGAACGACGCCCTCTTCGGTGAGTTTCGATGGCTTCCTTATTGTTGGGCACGCGCATTTTGTGATCGTCTGCTGGTGAGGCCGTTGGCCGGGTCGTGGTCCGCACCATTAGTGCGGTCACGGATCCAGTTTGCGAGTGGACTGAAAAGAAGAAGCAAAACAAAAAAAAACAAGTGTAGTGCTTTTCGCAATCGGAAGATCTTGACATTCGACCAGGGACACACGACGCACATGGTTGGGAGGGCGGAGAAATAATTTAATGGATGGCCATTATTCGTCTTTTGTTGTGCGGAGGAGGCTTTAAGCGTATTAGCCCACTGTAGCTCTTATCGGTAACACCCTTGTTGTTTACTGGGGCACTATTTTGACTTAGTGAAACATTAAGATCACATCAAACCAATCTGACTCACTTACCTTGAGCGGCGGGGGAGATAAAATCTGCAAACCGTGCGGCGATCGCAATCTTGACCATTAGATTCAAAATGGTCCAACCACCCACCCACCATCCGAAGGTCAGCATCAGAAATGTGACTGCTGAGAGTTCGTTAAATCGTTCCTTTTGGACTGCTTTGGTGCCAACCATTCCACTACGATCGCGCCAATGACCCACTGACCGTATGATCCGGACGCAAGGCGAGGGTTTCCTGCACACCGATAGCCGCACACATACGGATCTCAAATCATAATCATTTGTGAGACAATAATTTACGCGTGCCTGCTATACACATTGGCGAACAAACGTACACACCTCCCCAGAGTGGTCAAACAGCGCAGGTTTGCTTTGTCCTCGGGAATACCTTGCTCCTTCGCCTGGTAGCGTTAGTGCTGTGGAGGTGTACATTATGGTTCGGGGGCGCGTGTGCTGTGATACGATATGGGCAACTGAAAGTAAGCCGATCATTAAACCGATACGCTGCGTTTGGTTGGACGTAGGGTGTGGTGACTCAGTAGTAGCAATAAAGAGCAATGTTTGAACTGTGAAGCGCAAAAGACGGTTTGCAGGGTTTTTTTTTCTTAAAGTAAGTATTCATTTTGGAGCAGTTGGAACTGGAGAATTTCAAGGACAGAGTGCCAATGATAAATGAGATTATGTACTTTAAATGTGGGTTTTTGAATTTCTTTTTCATTGTTGGCACAACAACCTCGGTTGCTACTTAATGCAGTGCTTGAGGGATTGTTCTGGATGGGACCACCGAGCAGCGAAAAATAAAAATATGGCAATGTGATATTGGAGGCTGTAATTTCCAACGTCCGGCATGTCTTATATACCATACTACATCAAAGGATTCCTGAGCTATGATCTCTAATCAAGCGATTGATTCCTCGATGTATCCAGATTCTACAGGCCACTCTACAGGGTATTACAGATACTATGTACAGCAAAACGAATCTGATGGCCTCTCCAAACCTTGAACAATACGTTTAATATTTTCTTCATGATCACTGCTTCAAATTATTTCCACGAGAGTCCAAAGAATATTGACATTTTTTTTACTACATATAAAGTTCGTATAAGCAATACGACCAGGCCGTTCTAATTGATTAAAAAAACAAATAAATAAATAAAGTTCGTATAGCGCTACTAAGTTAGCGGCAGAGCCTACCACAGCAATCATACGATACATGGGTCCACGTGTAAATAGATCTCGTGATTGCTCCAGACACTGATTGATTTTTTGCAGAAGATATTGATGATGAAGTAGCGATAATTCTGAGATCACAGCTTAGAGTCCTCTAGGATACGGCTGTGGATGTCTTGTTTAGTGGTTATCCTGAGTGCTGACAATAAAATCAATAAAATCATCAGTGCCAGAATATATTCTCTTGATCTTAGTAATTTATTAGTGATACTTATTTATTTTAAAGCTACACAACTGTTTTGAAATATTCAGCTCTCAGGTACATTAGGGCGGCACCTGGGGGTATCTGGCACTAAGAGATCCAGTTTTCATTTCTAGAGATCGGATTGCATCGGAAGTCGACAGAACTCGTCACCATTTGTCAGCGTCGGTAAGAAACTGTTTTGAAATAGTCAGCTCTCAGGTACATTAGGGCGGATATATCTGGCACTAAGAGATCCAGTTTTCATTTCTACTGGGGGTATCTGGCACTAAGAGATCCAGTTTTCATTTCTAGAGATCGGATTGCATCGGAAGTCGACAGAACTCGTCACCATTTGTCAGCGTCGGTAAGAAACTGTTTTGAAATAGTCAGCTCTCAGGTACATTAGGGCGGATATATCTGGCACTAAGAGATCCAGTTTTCATTTCTAGAGATCGGATTGCATCGGAAGTCGACAGAACTCGTCACCATTTGTCAGCGTCGGTAAGAAACTGGT
>KZ061663.1:18295-35991 GCA_002091835.1 Anopheles maculatus | reverse complement strand
GGACCAACGACATGCATTAGGAGGCAAACCGGAAGGTTTTTGATCGAGCGTACTGTGTATTTGCATGTGCGTCATCGATCATGTCCGCCGATCGGTGCAGGAAATGGAATAGTTGAACTCGAAGGAGGACTAAGCATGATAAAGGATGGAATGTTAAGGCTGGTTTGACGGATAGGCGTAGGATACATGTTTTGGTTATTGTTTCACACAGCTTTCTGATTGCTACTACTGCTTGAATACCATTCAAATAATAAATCTGTGTTTCTGTTTGTCAAAGCGTTACATTCCAAATTTTTAAACGTATCTGGTTTATAAGACAAGTTGTTGATCTATGTTAACCTAGCTGAAAACAAATTTAATTATAGGAAAATAATATTTTATGGACAATTAGAAGGATATTTTGAGCAAGTCTCTATCAGTTGTGATACATTAATGTATGCAGAGATCTGAAAAGTCAGGTGTTCTTTTGGGCTCTTTCTGAAAAATATCACAACAAGTATCAAGAACGGAGACAGTTCATTGTATACTATTACAGGATTTTTTACTGTACTACACAAGCAATCTGACACAATAATGTTCATTTGTTAACCGAGGAGGAGATCTTCGTAGAGACCCATGGGACCACCGATTGGGTACTGCCGGATTCGACCGACTAAAATCTCCTCGAGCCTTACGCCAATCATTCCCAGATCACCAACGGGGGCATAACATTGGAAATGAATGGTTTAGACGAATTTTGTCATGGCGTCGCGCTGTGACAACTTGGTGAGGGTTGTCGGGCGTTTTAGCTTCACGATCACCATTGGTCACCGAAGAGCTAATGAGACTCTTCCAGTTTCCAACGGTGATCTACTGCCTGTCGCGATAGCATGCTCTTCCAGGAAGATCATAGCTACCGCTACAGTATGAAGCCGGGATCACCATTAATGATATGGTTCTCCCGGCTGACATCTTGCTGGACCGGTCTCAGCCGTACCTCTGTCGATGCGAATACGTCGCTGTTGTAGACGGGAAAGAACAGCTCTGATGGTCTCTGCTATGACGCGCCAGTTGTTTCGGCTGGAGCACATCAGGGGGATGATGTTCCCCACAGTCACTTCTTCTCCCACCTGACAGTTCATACGTCGTCTCACGGCGATGAAGCGAGGGCACTCAACATCACGTGCTCTGGTGTTTCTCTTAGATCTGGACACTCTGGACAATGTGCCTCCTGAATGAGGTTTATCCGCTCAAGGTAATCCTGAAAGAAGCCGTGTCCCGTCATTAATTGTGTAGTGAAAAATTCAACTTCACCAAAACGACGAGATATCCAGGACGTCACTTCCGGGATGAACTTACGAGTCCAGGCGCCATAAGGAGACTCCTGCCATTCCTTAGCAAAAATGACTTAAGAATGAACACTATTATTAGAAGAGCATTATTAGAAGAGATTTATATTTGACACCAGACTCATTGTAAACTCTAATAGTTTGTATCACTACTAAACATATAAAGTAGTACAAAGATCGATTAGTGCCCCAAGATTTAACCTACTCAATTCTTGTACCTTCCCTGGCAGCTACTACAGATCCATCCTAAGATGCGCGTCAGTGCTCAGAGCAACTAATGATTCATAAACAAGCGAATAGAAGCATCTGATCGCCGATGACTTCCTTTATATCTATGACACTATCTCCGATCATCCTTCGCCTTAACGTCACAGCGCATACCTACGATCTGTGTACCTTAAGTGCTTTGCAAAACGCTGATAGAAGCATCTGATCGCCGATGACTTCCTTTATATCTATGACACTATCTCCGATCATCCTTCGCCTTAACGTCACAGCGCATACCTACGATCTGTGTACCTTAAGTGCTTTGCAAAACGCTGACACGAACGGAAAAGGCCATCGCAAACTGTACTACTCCGCTCGATCGACACACGTGCGCCCATTCAGGATCGGCAAGATGCATCAAAACGGTGCGGAACTTGCACTCGATCATCGCACCAGATCAAAGCGTCGCGTCTTCGCTGCGCACACGTTGCGGAGGTCATCGTGACGCACCTTTAAGTGTCCCCGGTGTGCGGTAAATTAATTGTGCCACAAGCCGGCTTGCTGCCACAACGTGCCAAACGTCGATGCAATTGAGGTCGCAAAGGGTTTGCCCTGCTGAAGCGGAGCAGAACCGCATGCAGCCTGTCTCACATGAGCCTAATGGGGTCTCGTTAGGTGTGGAAGCGGAATGGATCTTTCCCCCGCCCCTATAGTAGGCTTTTCAAAAATAGCAGCAGAAGAAAGACGAGCGTTAGCGGGCTGGTAAAAATGTGTTATAATTTTATTTACAAATTGAAACACCTCATCATAGGAACGAGCGCATTCCTGTTGTGCTGCGGCTATTGCGCAACAGAAAGGCGGCCTTTTAACGCAGTGTGTAGTGTGCACAATTTGTACCGGATTGTTTACGTGTGCTTGGGTTTGTGTTTCCCGCCTTTCTATATTGGGCGACCTAATGGACCTGCTGCTGCCGAGGCTGGGTAAGCACATTAGTAACACTTATTTAATAACGTTTCCCCACGCGGCACAAAGTTTGATAAAATTCGTACACAATCGATCAGCTTGGTGAGTGATCTAGATCTGTTTTGTTGGACCGGTTGGATAAAACGGGGGGGAGGGGAAAAGGAGAAATTAAGCGGGAGCCAAATTACCAAACAATCCATTTGTTCCACCCACACGCATCGAGCATTCGGAGCCGGCGATTATTAAGCTCAATTTAATTATCGCACCTTTTTTATGCAACGCAGTTTTCTACACGCACCAAGCTTGATTGGATAGTTTAGCGTGTTGTTGATACGACCTAACGATGATGCTAATGTGTGTTATACTAAGAGGCGTACCCAGAGACTGACCGTTGACGTTTGACAATGGGAATCCCGGTGTTTACATGGGCAGATTCAAAGCTTGAACCGGTTCACGTACGAATAGTGAGACAAAGCAGACAAAAGGAAGGAACACAGTTTGCTCTCGGAATGTTGTCACAGACGCCGACACCGACACCGACGCCATTGCCAGTTTAATGATTGGTAATTTCAATTGAGAAACATACAAAACGGTACAGCGACCGCAGTCTCTAAGCAGCTACTACTGCTACTACTACCAAGGTTCGGCTAAGTGTGCGAGGACTTTTTTTTCTGCGGACGTAGGAAATAGTCAACAAGAAAGTACGAGAGAGAGAGATAGCTTAATGAAAAAAAAAAAATGGTTGACAAACGGATTTTGCGGTTTGTGGTTGCTGCACGCCCCTCGTCTCTTCTCCTGCTTAAACTATCACACTCCTCGTCTACTAATAGCGTGGCCGGCTATGTGAGAGCGCGCGCGTGATTAACCCGACAAGTAGCTTTCTGTTTCTCGATCAACTTTTACATAATGAGGCTGAGCTGGACCCGGTGTGCGTCATGGACCGGTGTGCTCCATCCCCGGAGAAAGACGGGAGTAGCTGGTGAGATATTTTACGGCCCCCATATACAACCGAACATCCAAACCCTCCCTGCTTCTGCTTGATCGTGAAAGTGTCGAGATATCGGGTGTATGGTGGTAGAGCAGAAGAGTGTTTGCATCATCGGGATTTTGACCAATCCATCGGCTGTTGTGGTGGATGTTGTTTGGCTTTTGCTTTGGCTGCACCGCAGTAATCTATTGGCTGCTGTGACCTTGGACCTACCGCGAGTGGTGTGTGGAGCGACGTCAAACTATAAAGCCTTCCTTTCGGTAGAGTCGAGGAATGGTGATGATGGAATTGATTTTTCTTTTCCTTTTTGGAACACAAAAACAACCCAGACACATAATAGTGGGTCAGGTTCAGACCGATCCCCATTTTCTGACGGCCCCTCGTTGGTTGGTTTCGGAGCGAGGATCGTATTCGGAAGATGTCCCCGTTAGTGGCATTTTGAGGTCGGCTTGTAACGCTGACTAATGGAGTCCTTCTTCGCTTCGATTCGGCAAATAAATCAATCAAAACGATTGCACACAATTCAAATTGCGGGTTGTTAAAGGGGCTTTGTGCATATGCGTGTTCCAGCGTGATCCCAAGAAGCGATGCGATGTTGCGAAGGACCCTAATGACAATAATCCGCCAACTATGTGTGGCGCATGCGCATTCTTCTCCGCTAAATCAGGTGCTAGCAGCGATCCTAACGATGATTGATTGAAATGTGGTCCGCTGCTCGGGGTCTCTGGTGCAACGTTTCGACTCCAGCCCACTGCATGATGGGCATGAAAAATTCGACCCCTCTTGCATAGCAGCGGCGGCCACTCGTTTCCGTCAGGAGGTGATGATTTATGTTATTTGCCTATTTTGTACCGGCTGAGCCCTTCAGCAAGGTGCTAAGCGCATAATTGAAAATTGCTGCAAACACTGCTGGGCTAGTTTTCAATTTCAATCCCAACGGCCGACCAAGGTGTCTAATGAGCGTTACGAATGATAATTACCCACCCCCCAAATGTAGGAAGGTGCGCGCGTTGGGGTTGCGTTGGAGCAATCGAAAAGTTTTGCACGTTAAAACGAAACTAAAACTGCTTGCACTAAACAGCACAAGGTCTACGAAAACGAGAGTAGAAATGGGTGTTAACGTTAGTTGAACGTTAGCCGAATTTGAGCGAAATACTCGCCGCCGTATATATGCAACTGACCCTGTGTGCATGTGCATCAGTGTTTTTGCTTTTTTCTTGTGAAGTTGCCACTTGACATTTGAAGATCTCGGCATTGAGGCTAAAACAAAACCAACCATAACAAGCTTAAACGATATTTAGAGCTCTTTCTTCTTAGTGAGCTTACACCACCAATAAAACCCTCACAACAGCCGTAGCGAATTGGAAATGAGCCTTCCTTAACGAAAAATGCTGCCTCGTTCGCCACATGCATGGGTCACCACACGGTGGAACATAAAGATCCTAATAAATTTCCTACCACACGAGCCGCCCGATGCGCTCAACCCTACCACCGTACCTCACCAGGCACACTGTTGCGAACGACCTTTAATGTCCGGTTTGATGCCCGTACCTTTACGACGCGACTGTTCGGGACGGGCAAATAAAACTTCACGTCAAATAATGATCTCCCAGGTTGAGGTTTTTGGGCGCTACAATGTCTACTTCTAGCCGGTCTCGGTGGCTTACCGGTGGTGGCAGGTCTTGAACAAATTGACCGCAAAACGGCCAACGGTACTAAAGCAGGGAAGCATACCCACACGGTGACGTCTCTGCAACGTCTCAATTATCGTCCCCACCGTCTCACTAACCTACAGCTGTGTGCGGAACTTTAACGCTGCTTCCGTGCCGGATTGGTTTTGCGTTTTATGGTTAGGGTAGACAAACAAACACAGCCACACGAACGTAGATTGTGGTCAGCAAGCTGCCCGTCAACAAACCTACGTACGTACGTACGACAGGTGGATAATTAATCCGATCTGTGGCTGCTCTAATCCAAACGGTCTTTCGGTGTGCCTATTTGTTCGGACAGTTTTAGACGTCACCCCAAAACGTCCAATCAGTGGACAATGTTGCGTGTGGAAAGTGATGCAATCGTGCATAGCTCGCTGTCGTTAAGGTTGGCTAAGATCGACTGTATGCCAACACCGTGTTCCGTGTAGCAAAGACTTAAAAACAGGTCTAATTTTAACAAACTGTGGCAAGCAGAAACTTAAACTTTAAATTAGAGCAAGTGAATAATTTCTTACAGATCCACAACTAAGCCATCTGGGCATGCTATAATTACTTTCATTAACGGTTGTAATCGTAAGATCCTAATCCCAAACACCAAGACACAAGAAGAACTCCTTCCCGCAAAGAGTAAACCCTGACAAGCTGCACTACAAAATCAAAACCACAAATGGCCTCAATCGGTCTTGCTCTACGGGCAGAAGCGCCCCAGTAGAACGTGTAATGCAGAGCAAATCTGACATTTGATTGCATCCTTTCGGGCAGCAGAAGCGCGCAAAGGTTTCGCAGCCGTTTCTGATTTCCATAAAAAGCAATTAAAGCTACCACCAGGACGGGAAGCTCGTAAGCTGTCGCGACCTTTTCCCACCAGGCACAACACATCGGCACAAGGTGCCATCTTGCCATGGGATAGTGTGAGGCAAAATCCAATTCCACCATGGATGACCTCCTCGTCAGTAGCAAATACTATCACTGTTGCTTTTAAAATCACAACACTTCAACCGCTTGAAAGTCCAGCAGACACATTTTTACGCTACATCCATTCATCACGTCTGGTATGTTTATTCAACGGTTTTTAAAGCACTGCCGCCACCCCATTTGTGCCAGCTACCGAGGTAGTGAATGTGTAAAGTTTATCAAACTTCCTGTCGGCGGTCACGGTCAAAGTCGATCGTGGTGTCCGCGTGTATCTAGCGAAATAAATCACCACCGCACGGAGGTTTCATCTTCCAGCGTCGTTCTGTTTTAATTAGCTAGTAAACTATGAAGTGTGGCGGAAAAACACCCACCCATCAAAGAGAGCGGAGCACAGCTGATAAGAAGCGACTGTTTCGGAGAAGGTGTTTTTGCAAACGGATTCCATCTTTCTCACGCCATACTACTTTGCACTGTCGGAAGTTGAATGGACACGTGAACTTGTTTGATGTTAAATGCGTCTTAACAGATATCATCTATTTCTTTTACGTTTATACTTCACACAGTACTATCAGAACGGATCGTTCCAGTTTATCGGCCATAGATCTCAACCTGGAAGTTCATGCCATTGCCGCGCTGCGTCTTCAGATGAATTCTGGTGTAGTTCTGACCGATTCCTCCATTCGTGATGGTAGCGAATCCTCCACGGCCTCCACCTAGCCGATCGTACACGTAAATGGCGGTAATGTTGCGGCCACGCTGTCCCTTCAGCGGATAGTCCACATTGAGCGACTTGACGCGCAGGAACGAACTCGACTGGATCACGGTGGTCTGGTTGACGAGGCTGTCGTACGGGACGCGTGCTCCAAAGAAGTAATTGTGCGTCTGAGCGGTGGCCAGATAGCAGCTTCCAAGCACAGCTACCAACACAACAAACACGGTGGTGAATTTCATCTCGACGAACTTAGCCTTTCTTGTGGAGAGTACTAACAGCAATGAATCGAACAGTTCGCAAAGCACAGTACTGAATGACTGAAACGGTAGTGCCGTACTGTTTATATCCAACGTTCGCTTATCTTATCTACGCCCGTGGGTTCGTTTGTAGAAAAGGAGGTTCGTTTTTTTTTCTGTGTATCAATTCTTTGTTTTCGTTTCAAAACATTTCCCAACCACAATGTTTGAACAGTACGATTCATCTCTCTCGCGCACTCTTTCGGGAAGGTTGAGCAAGCAGACAAAAAATTGCACTTTCTGTAACAAGTATTTGCTTGTCGTTATCATTGCTGGATGGGCACACGTTTTAACACACGGGTAAATCACCGTGTTGTGTCCTTTTTCCTCCCTCTTACATCGATAAAACATTCATTGGCATCTTGAACTACATTAGGGTGGAGGTGATCGTGTCATTACACCTTGTCGATGATGACAGCGATAATGATCGGAACACATGAATCATCTGCTTCTGGCCGGATCTTTCTGTGTTGAAGATGTGGTGAAGATAGCCAGACGCTATCGTGCGAGATGATCAGTTTACTGATAATGTGGATCACCGAAGCGTGCACACACACACACACACGTTCCAAGGTGTACCAGATGTGTGAGATGAAAATATACGGAGCACGATCTACAATGATTCATGGAACGGTTAGTTACACGGAAACAAATATAAACAATGTACCGGAATTGTCAAGGGTACCATGTGTGTACACATTGATGACTAGAAGATTCCATTAAGTCTGATAGATTTATGATGAATCTTCCTCAATCACTCATCAGACGTTTTAAGCGATTTGGCGATTTGATTTATAGCACGATCTTTCTGACCATCACATCCTTACGTCGTTAAACTGTTTCGGTTTGAACTTACTCGGGCAAGCAACTAATAAAATTGTTGTAGCTGCGTCGTCTCTTTCCTTTCACGTGTCCCGCTTACTTTAGTGGTTGAAGTTTTATACAAAAGACTGAATAATATTCTCCCTAAGAGACCTAAGAGGTCGTTAGACCAAGAAACAAGAGTATACTACGTGATGGAGGCTCAAATGATTCGTAAGTTTTAAATGTTTATTTGCATTTTTTAAATAAAGCCGCCTTAAGAGCTTTCGTGGTAGTATGGTTCAGATATGGATAGGGAATTATTTCTTACAATAGCTTTGAGTTCTTAAGGGAACTAAATAGTTCGGCATTCGGCAAAGATATTCTTCTATGGCACAACAATCTCAGAAGGTCCTGGCCGGACATTCATGGCTTCCTTGACTTGAGTAACTCGTAGTTCAATAATCAGTTATGAGTACCAAAGCTCATTAGGATCGTTTCTACGATCATAGTACGTACTTTTTGGAACCTTTGTTTGATTAATGCTTTTTGGATAGTTCCTATAATATTAAAGGATAGTGGGAAATGATAGACAAAGATTTACCTACCAGGATAGTAGATACTACCTAGTAGGATAGTAGCAGGGGCGGCCCGGTGGTAGATGCGACAGCGGCGCCGGTCTTCACACGGCAGGACCGGGGTTCAAATCTCATCTGGGTCGTTCCCCCATAGTGAGGACTGACTATCCAACTATGCGGTAACAATAAGTCTAGTTAGCCAGAAATGGCAGGCATGACCAAAGAGGTCGTTAGGCCAACAAAGAAGAGATAGTAGATTCCTTTTGGTCGTCAAGACATTGGAAGATGGCATTGAAAAAAATAATTCCTGCCAACAACAAAACAATCGTTATTAGTAAAACGACAATTCCTTATTTCCAAAAGTTCAACACTAATTCTACATAATTAATTAGGCTTGTCAAATAGACGAGTTCATTCTCACACACACGATACTTCTCCCGCTATACTGTAAACCTTTGTCGATGGACTTTCATACACTAGCAGTTCCCTCAAGCTAAAGTTCCCGACGCGTTATACCTGCTGTTCGGGAAAGAAGAAGAGAAAGGTCACCACCGGCACATCATTGTTGTACACCGGTATGTTTGTGATTGTGAAACCAACACAGATATAATAATAAATTTAATTGAATGCGCTTACCCAGCCACACGATGGGACAACATAAATCTATGCTGTGCCCTTAAACGAAACGAAGAGCTTCGAACGATTCGATATGGATGTCAAGATTTGAGTCTGTGCTCGGGTCTGATGAGCATTAGATGTGGGTTTTTGCGTAATCGTGTCGGAAAGAACACAAATATCTTCTGACCTTTTTCCGACGCTGATAACACCACCCGAATGATGTGGGATCGATCCGCAAGGAAATGCTAATGATGCATGCACCCTCTCATATAAACTCATCCGTAACGGGGAGCTAATGAGCACCGAAGGAAACGACACCAAAAATCCTGATTGGATCCTGATTGGTATCGGTTAGGGTGTTGGGACTGGATCTGATGCTCCCCCAGTACACACAGCTCATCGGGGTCATCTGACATTTAGCACGATCGAGCACGGTGACGAACATACCGATCTAGCCCGGGTATGCTTGATTATGACTGATGAAGCAGACGAAAATCTCGCGTGGAAGGTTAAAGGTGACCATAAGACTAATATCTTTCCACACTCCACTCGGTGATACAATGCGGTTGCCACAGCTAAGAACGCTAAATACCATAAACTCCCTTAACGACGAACGGCCAATGAATATCTCATTATGACCATATCCTGCTGCCCGGTCGTAGCAAGAGCCCGTGTCGTAGGTGGTGAGCGTTTGGCGTACTTTCGCAATGGTCACCAACAGACCAAACCGTGGTTTAGATAACTCGCGGCACTGCGGCTCTCAGTCCGGCTGCGTGCTTCCCACATAAATCTTTTCCAACACAAACACTCCACAACCCGGCAGAAGAGAGCCCTGCTTGGTGTTTTGTCGTCGCCGGTGGGCCACCACCAAGCACCGATCGACAGGGAATCGCGTTCGATCGGACCTGTGGCAACACGAGGAAAGCGTCTGAATGGATCGCTCAACGGACGAAGAAAAAACATGAAATTAACACACACAAAAATGCACACCTCGAAGCCAGAGCTGGTGCGCTCGAAGCCGAAGTAAGTCAGGCCGGGGAAAACACACCGAGCGAGAAACGAGAAGTATCATTAGGCATTCATTACACAAATACCGAAGCTCGTTTTCGGTGGGTACATACCCGGCCAGGAGTTAAGGAGGAGTACACCAAACTGGGGACCTCACCGTGCACTAGGTTAAGGTGCCGCCGCAAGGCATACCATCGTCGTTTTGCGAAGAATTCACCTCTTCCCACCGAACGTGCGGCGTGCGGTTTCTGTATGTTTCGAAGATGTCCGACATGAAGCAAGGGTTCAGATTACAACCTCCGGGGTGGAGAAGGAGCGAAAAGAAGGTCCACAAGAAGCGGCGGTACCCGACCACTGGCAATTGGGAAATTCTTGTTCAGCTTCTTCTAATGCGCGGGGACTCCTTCGTACCGATGGCAATTATTTTGATAGCAATCCAAACGGACTTGTGCGCGAACAGTTTAAAGATTCTGCGGAGTTATTTATGTGTCCGCAGGCATCCATTGAATGTGGCGGCATGTGCGAAACATTTATTCTCTGGCACGTTCGCGACGAGATTGTTGGGAGGTTTGTGGACGCGTATTAAATCTTACCCGAAGGAGGGTTACTGAAATGGACGTTGGAGTGAGCTTGTAAGAATTCTTTAACAATTCCTTCTTTTTCTCACTTGCATGAAATACTAAAATCATAAACTAAAAACCTGTATCCGTGTCCTTGCCTTGCTTGCTTACTGAAAAACAAAAAAAAAAACATTGCCCCAAGGATCAACGGATTAATTGTTTCATGGACCGGATAGTTGATCTCGTTACCTATAAAGGATCCCCAGCAGTTGGTCGAAAGTTGTCCAGCGAAGAACGATAAGCCGGTATGGAACGCGCAATGGACGTGTTTATACCGGCGATCTTGCCCAGCTGCCAAACTGGAACAAGCTGTAGCAGTGTTGGCATGCTCGTAAATTTCGCTCATTACACTTAGTAACCCTGCCACTGACTGATCGTGATCTTTACGTAATCTCTCCCACAAGTACAACGAAAGCTTGAATAAGATCTATCAAAACCAATATGTAGAAACTCTTCAAAACTTTATAAAACACGTTACTTCTTTTATCATCACACATCAACTGCTTCACTTAAGATATCTACTTATCTTCCACCTTCTCTATCGTCGATCCATTAACACCACTTTTTATCCGATCAGGCATGTTGTAACACAGCACACGAAAGCTACCGTATGTGCGTGTGTTTGTGTGTCTGTGTGAGCGTGTAATGGGCCGCTAATCTTCTGCCAGAAGCTGTAGCGCCGACCGCCTAAACCCGTTGATTGTAGACTAACGATCGGGGCGGCAATGAATTAACTCATTAAGTTGATGAGCTTTTGGGCGATCGTTTCGTTTTTTTTTTGCCCGAGTTTTCTATTTTGCAGGGCGTGGATGATGATGATGATGATGATAGTGCTGATTATTTATATTAATTTAGATAAATTTCATTAAAGTAATGTCTTATTATCCTCACGAATTGAACAAGGGTATTTGATCATGAAACATGAAACACTAGCTACAGTAAACAATATTGCTGTAAAAGATTGATCACCAAAAACAAAGTTTAGTTTAGTTCACACACGAAAAATCAATAAAAGATGAAGAGTAAACAATTAAAAGACTTAATGTAAAAGATAAAAGAAATAGAGCAAAAAATAGTCAAAATCAATGTAACAGATTTGCTCAATAATAACTTTCAGCTTAAAAGCTCAATCGAAAGCATGCTTCAATGTTTTACCTTCGAAAGCTTCCGTCTTAAATAAAGTGAACCTTACAAATGTTTCCATGGACAAACTTGCCACGGTTTGTTTTGAAAAGCTCGCATTGTTTGCTGTTCTTTTATGTCCTTTATTCTTAATTCTAGACAAAAAAAACTTTTATAATGATAATTACAATAAAACCTACATTACTGACCATACATAAATTAATAAATTTTACTATCTGCGCTAGAGTTTTCCTTCTTAAGTTGCTACTTAATGCTGCTTTTACTGTATACATAATAAACAAATAAATAATACCCTCCCGAGAGCGAGACACCGGACAGAACACGGCTGGTTGAGCAAGTGTGTGCAACAGGTGAAATGCACCGGCACGCGCTAAGCCTCCATAGAGGAAGCAACAGAGAACAACCCTTAACTACGTCAGTAAAAGAAAAGCGGACAAGGAAAAAGGAGACACAGAGAGAGAGTGCGCCAGACTTGAGCCACCACCGAAATGGAATGTTAACCCGAAGGGACGAACGAAACTGACGTTAAATACCGTTGATCATAAACGTTGGTAATTTATGCAGTCGACGATGTTTCTTGTCCGGGAGAAAAAAAAAGGAACCAGGACATCGCGCAAGGATAATATCCGACGGGAACCTGCGCTCTTTACTATGACCACCAAAGCACACCATATGACTCGCGCGAGAAGCCGAATGTCCTGATCGACGGCAGGACTCTCTAATGACTGTGCGTACGTTGCACTTTCGACCCTCTTTTTTTTCTCTCTCATTCACACCGGACCGGAGTTAGTTCTGGCTGGTGGTAGTCGATCCCTCCGACGCTCGCTCGCAATAAACTTCCTTCCGAACAGTGCGGAACCGTAAAGCGAATGTCTCAACCAACCAAACCAGCAGCTGTTTTGTCCGCTCAACCCTACTATGTAGGACAAGATAGGGGCTACATAAGGACATTTGTGGTAATGCCGCTATCGCCGGAGCAAAAGGACAACGACAGCCGCGACGATAATTACGATTGTCGTATCGCGTGTGAGTGCGTGTATCTGTCTTATGTAATGTCCTTTTTTCTTGCTGTGTGTGAGTCCTTCGTTTCTAGCAGTGGTCCTAGCTAGATCTGAAGATCGTCAATTAAAGGATTCGCTTCTTCAGGACGATCGGCATTGTCAGGCCTTTCACCTGCTGCTACCGCCTGCGCCACCGATGACCTGCTGCTGCGAGGTCAAACGCACAACAGCGGGAAATAGTTTATACGCTTGGCTAGACGAAAGACGACCATTTTGGTGGAGAACATATGGAAGGAAAAGTATTGTAATTTGTAAAGATATCAATCTGGGGCTCAATTTGAGGTATCGAGTCGTAGCATTCATTTCCCAGAAATAAGTTCAAAAAGACAATTAATTTAAAAGACACATTGAGCTCAGAGTTCTCTAGGTGGATCGATTGTTTTCTTCCATTTCAAGCTCTTCCTTCTAAACCCTCATCGAGACAAGTGTTGATGATGCGTGTGTGTACATCTTCCGCCCCAGTGCGGTTGGAAAACTCTCCTCCTGTTGCTTTTCGATTCTTTCCTCTCTTTCGACTACATCGCCTACTTCATCCCGCTTGAGGAACCTTACAAAAGTGGCCGAGTGTGGTGTTTTGCGTTGGATTTGAATTCAGTTTCCCGCCACGCGTGACCGCACGCTATGTAAACCGACAGTCAGAGGACCGGAACCAACGCTTGCTTTTGTGCCGGTACCAACAAACTTCCCCCATTGTGGAGGCCATGGTCCAGCCAATCCACCCACCCGAAAAGAAGCACACACCCTTCATTCAACGCCAACCCCCGTCCAGTGGTTCAACCATGGCAGTGAATCTCGTTGCGCTTCGATTCACGACGAACCAGGCAAACCGACCATATCGGTCGCTCTTGTCGCATCGCATCGGAATAAAGAGCAAACTAGCAAGCTTGAGCCGTCCGACTGTGGCTGGGCAATTCGGCGGTTTGCAAACAATTGAAAAGCGTTTTTCCCACCGGCCAAATTCCACTATCAGCTCGTGCGCAGCGATCCGCGAAGGCCAGTGTCGTTAGGTTTTTTTTTTTTTGGTGTTGAACTGTTCAAAGTTAAAAATCGTACACACCCTATTGTTTAGATTAAAACAGCGAACAGTCGTGTTTAAATTCTTCCAACTGATTTCATTTACATTTTCGGCCATTCGTTTTTAGAAGATTCGTTTTTTTACAATATTTTGTAATATTTTGTAACAAAGACTAACGCTTTTAAAAGGGAATTTGATGGTATGTTTGCAGTTTTCTTTAAATTTATTCGATTGTTTGACGCATTCTAATTTTTTATGCATTATTTAATAATTCTTTATGCCAAAATCAAAATCATAGTGTTATAGTTGATTTGTTTTTAAAAGATTATTAAACTAGTCTGACATCTTTTATAGTCATTATTTGCTAACAGATTGGTATGGAGCATTTAAATATTGAGTGCTAAGTAATCAAAATGAACAGTTTTAAACAAGTTTTAAACATAAAATTTACTACACTTTATCAAGAACGAGTAAGCAATAAGGCGGAACTTTTTTGTGTAAAACAACACAACAATCAAGAACTTGTTATATAAGGCAAACAGCCCTCTCGACACTAATGGAGCTAGTTCCTCAACACTGAGTATAGTTTGTAGAACCACCAAATCTTTTCACTATTAAGCTATTTCACTTGAAGCATTTCAATCGAAAGAACTTTTCACCCTTATTAACACTTGCAAAATTATTGTTTCCTATATTTTTTTTACAATCACTTCTCTTGTAATCATCACAACCTGTTAGTAAACTATGTTTTATTACAGTTTTTTCGGATTATATTGTTTAGATATTGTTTGTTTGTTCAGTTGTACCCTTTCACCGAGGAAATTTAATTCACTGTTGGGAAAGGTTTATAAAAAATTGGTTTTTTGTAATTTTTGTTCCATTATTCTATTCGATCGGCCGAACGAGCCAGCCGATCGAAATCGAAAGGAATGATCTTACATTTTGTCTATTGCAACCGGTCTCGGCCGAACGCCAGTAGTTCTTGTACACCCGAGCGACGTGTTCTGCTAGCGTTAGCTAAGCGTTTTGATCCCCCACCACTTGTGCAACGGTTTACACGCACAGCCCTCGGTTTGGTCCGTTGGACCCAGATGCAACGGAGCGAGAAGTTGTGTGGAACGAAGGAGAGCCAACCGTTGGAAAAGTGTTGTGGATGATCGCGATCCATTTCCATTTGTAGTCCCCGGTGTGCGACATCGTGTCTGCGCGGTCTGGCTATATGCTTGATCTTAACCCCCCTTGGTCAGGCGCATTCTGAGGGGACAGGTTGATAGCACATAAGAACTGTAATGTGTAACCTGTCGTTACAAACGCCCGCCAAGTGGCCCGGAGAAAGTGTGCACAGAAAAATAAAGGGTCGTTCAACGTTCACCCTTCTAAATTGGAGCGATCGTTCAGAGCGCTGGGTTTTTACCCTTTTTCCCTCATAGTACGCAACGGAACAGAAGGGATGTACGTTGACTTGGTGTCCTTTTGGGAGAATATCCTGGCAGGGTTCTTTTTCCCGTATGGTGTCTTGTTCGTGTTATCGACCTTGTTGATCAGTTCGTTTGAAGGTAACGGGCGGGTGAATAAGTTGGAAGGAACAATGGGAGCAATCGATGAGAAGTTAGATAAATTCTAATGAAATGAGGAATTGTATTAAAATACCATTTTAACGTATTCAATGTTTGCTTGACATTTTGAAAACTATATCTTATTAAAATTTAATTCCAAAACCTTTTAGCGAGTGTATTAGTATATGAGATACAGAACTGGCTTTGTCAACTCTTCAGTCAGGGCGATAGAAGTCACAGTCACCGTAGACTCGCTGTTTCAGATGTTCCCCAAAGAAGATTCGAACTTCTTTCGACGGTGTGTAAAGTCTTTACGCCATGGCATAAGATCATGAACACACAAACAAATAAAGAATCTACATCTCAATCATGATAGCAAATTCTTGACATGTTCAACATGCTCTATTGATCTGCTAGACATTGATGTATTGATATTGGGATATAGTCCAGATAATATCTGATAACGTTCCTCCCGTCTCAAAGTCACTTTGGAATAAGACAAATCACCATGTACTTGTTTACCAAATAGTTCTTACAAAAGACTTATTATTGACACTTGAATCTCTGAAGAACTTGGCCTATCATTGCTGGTTAGATAGATTTGTTATTTGATCTTTTTTTTAATTCTTAAATGGTCAAGACGTAAAAGAAGCTTAAATAAACATTAAAATAGCTGTTATAGCAGTTCTTGACATATGACTATTCTATGCATATGACGCATTTCCGTAGCATTAACTGAACTATCATACCGATGCACATGTTCCGTGTATAATACCATTTTTTCCCCTACTGAAGTAGTCAGGCAACATGCCTTCCTGGCCATCGCTTAGCCTATGTGCAGTCCGTGTTCCTATTCAATTGTTTACAAATTATAGCGTCCTCCAATGGGTCAACAGGTGCACACTTACCATTGCAGAGAAGCAAAAACGCATCGAGATAGAACCATTTTTTTGTAAAACATATCCTCTATACCGCCGCTAATCGCTAGGCAACCACGCGACCCGAACACAGTGTCTTCCCATTATCCCGAAACGCAAGGTTAATAAATTGTACCGACGAAAGTGCAACGAAAGATCGGCGCAACGAGGCGTTTGCTAAAGGCGCCTTCTGAGGCACGTGCTACCAATACCCAAGCCGCATGCCAAACGCTCTCAAGAACCGTTTATCATCGAGGCGACACCATAAGGGCGAAGTACACAATAGGGCACGAGCTTTGCATATTGTTGGAATGGAAACTGGAAAGCGGTACAAATGAAGATACTACACGCTCGAAACAATAGAACCCTGTGCGGAACATCCGATCGGAACATGTGTGAAAGAAACAAAGCAGCGTGCCGAGCGTTCTACATTTCCACAAGGATTTAAAGCGCGATCGTGCGCCTCGGCTTATAGCACCATGCTCATCTGTTGCAGAAGCGAGCAGAAGGAAGGGTGAGAAGGATTCATTCATAACTTCTGTCCGAGTCGTGCGAGTGTAATCTCTGCCTCTACACACCTGTAGCGAGGTGCGCGCAGTAACACGATACCGAAGGAACTCCCCAAAAAGGAATCGAAGAAACGGTACACACAAAAGCAGTATCAAACGATCTGCTTCTTTGCGTCTTGCGCTTGCTTACTCTCGTTCGAACGTAAGGTATCGATTACTCTGGGACAGTATTTTTCGCGGTTTTCCTTTTAGCCAACGAAGTTGCACTTTCCCAGTCACATAGAACTTGTGAGCTTCAGCAAGTGAACCGTCGCACCTTTCCTGCTACCTACCATGGCGCTTGTCCCATCTCCCAGTCAGGTGCAGCAGCAGCAGCAGCATGTTACGGTAGGTTAGCGTCACCTGTGTGTCTGCTGTACGAAGACTGTTCAAAAGAGAACTGTGAAGCGATCAAAACAAAAAGTGAATTGCCATGCAGTACATCTCTTGTACGTAGGAAGCGCCGAATGAAAGAGACAAAAAAGACCGACATTCCGAATCGGAACACGTAACAGAAGCTTACCAAAAACAACACAAAAAAACAGCCATCTGCACTGGCATCTTAAGCGGATCATAGTCGACCCGCTGACAAACCGCAGAATCCAATCGATTATGAATGCAGATCGAAAGAGCTGGTGCCGTTTCCGTCACATTAACGCTCCTAACAACACCTTCCACGGTGAGTGTTTCGGCCCGGTGTGGCTCTCCGT
>KZ061663.1:2863-13431 GCA_002091835.1 Anopheles maculatus | reverse complement strand
GCTCTTCTTGCGACATGCGTCCTGTGTTCCACGGGAACAGGATGCGTGTGCGTATTCGGTAAAGCAAAGCAGCACTCTCTCTCGTGGAAAATATTCTACTCTATCCAATCGTTTAGCTAATTTAATGTAATGTTTGCCTTTCAACGCTATATTAATTTAATTCCAATATTAATAGTGGTGCGAACGCACCACACTTTGATCGAGAGAGAGTGCATGTAAGAAGCTGTGTAGTTGTACAGATTGTAAGAGTTCTTGTTCTTGTTTCTTTCTTTCTTATCTCTTGGAGGGATAAGTCTACTACTTCCTGTCTCCAATGAATATACTTTCACCAGTTTTTTTTATAAGTTGAAGTTTTGTTTTATGTCTTCCTCTTAGCTAATAGATAGCATACAAAAAAACACGTTGTATGAACCAGTTAAGATTATTACAACAAGATTACAGCCGCAGGGGGAGTAAAACAAACACACACATCGTTATCCTTCTATACTCAACCGTAGCGAGTAGGTAAAATACCCTCAACACCCCGTATTTTTTTGTTTTACAGTCTTTATCCTTCCCTAAGAAAGCTTCCTCACGTCCAACTGATGCCAAACTGATGGAAGCAATGGCTAGAAAACTAGAATTGATCGATGAAAAATATGTAAAAATAAAGAATAAAGCACACTGTTCGTATAGGCTTTGGAGACTTCTGAATTCCCCCCTGTAATACTATCCGAAACGTACACCGATGGCTTAGACATGATTGGGTAAGGCCGTCTTGTGTGACTGAAGCCTGCCACAAGCGACAACGGATAGGAGATCGCAACTTCGAAGACGTCCGAAACATCGCCTATCATGTTTTGAATCAAAATTCAGTACCCGACTGCAAAATAGATTATAAGATGCACAGGACTGCTACCCTGAGGAGTCTTCTATATTTCGCAACCGCTGAAACAAGGACCTGATACATGGGCGAGGTCTATTAGATATAGATTTTTCCTGCAGTGATGATATCCTCCTGAATAAAGCCGCAAAACAAGAAAGATAGTCTCAAGAATTTTGAACTCGTATGTGGGGTAAGACAATGGAGGAACCGATACAATGAACTACAAGATCCTCGCTATCGTGCGGCAAATGAGATTCACCATTGTCATGTCACGAGAATGGCACCAGATGACCTAGCCCCGTATGCCGTATTTTAGAAATATTGTCAGGCCGTTTTTCATTAATAAAAATAGACAGAATTGATGTTGTAGGCCTAAACTGAGATGGAGTGATAGCGTTGATGCGTACACCCGAATGGCAGGGATAATGGATTGGCATACGACGGCACTTGACCGTGAGCGGTATCGAGGATTCCTGAGGCAAGACTGCAAATTGTTCGTAGCGCCGTGTAAGTAAAAAAGGAGCTATCCGAAACGACACATTGATCATGGTATATCCTCCACTCTGTTTATTAATTTATGATAAAAAGAATGTTGAACATACCTAAGAAAGCCAGCAACAGGGCTTGGTTCCAAACAACTTCCACTCGTATTTTAGAGCCAAACAATACAGGAGTATGCGATCTAGAAAGAAAAAAGAACGCAATTCAGTGACAGATTGTATTGTCTATTATTTAAAATAAAAATAGTTATTTTAAACATAAAAAAATTCAGAAAACTAAGGAAAAACTCACAAAATAAACAAAAAACTTATCGCCATTTTCAATTGCCTGCGATCCCACTGTCCATTCTCAAAACTGAACGAAAATTAACGAAACATTGTACCGTCAAAATTGCGAAACGTCACCTGTTTGACGTTTGTCAGCCGATTCGCGAATTGAAAAAAAGGTGCTTGCCGTTTCTATTGCGCGAGCGAGAAGTGGACAGTTTTGCGGTACACGAAACCTCTCCCGAACGGAACGAACCGGACTTTCGCGCGACACTGACCACCTGAGAAAAGCATTCCGCCAACCTGTGCGCCACACTAGTGGGGAAAACGGAAGGATCTAACCCGCGAGCTGCCCGTTTCAGCATTCTACCAACAACATGCAGTCCAACATTCGCTATTTGGTTAACGTTGCCGTCAAGGTTAGTACGTGCGTGTGCGCGAGGGGTACGGATGGTGTGGTGTGACGGATTTTTTTTCTTCTGCCCATACCGTACCACTCGCTAAATGGTAGAAGAAAAGGGATCGATTATGCAATCCCCACCTCATCATTGCGATCGCGACTATTGATGGCGTTATGCCGCTGGATGATGGAAATGTGGCACAAACATTAGGACGGGGATCGAAAGAGGATATGGAACCGTTCGCAATGTTGTGAAAATCCGTCCAAACACGCCACAATCACACCTTCTTGCATCGCCGGTTTTTTTCTGATCGCGCTCCGTACGTCATACCGCTAACGGTGGGTCTCTCTGTCCTTTCTCCTTTGCTTGTAGGGCAACGCCAGCCTACGAAATCATGGCGCAGTGCTGGGAGCGCTGTACGGCCGATACTACTCGACGACACACGATGCCGACCTGGTGGTTATCGGTTCCGGACCGGGTGGATATGTTGCCTCCATCAAAGCCGCACAGCTTGGCATGAAGGTGAGTGGAAGGAGCGCGGACTGTGCGGGAAGCGCACGGTGATGAGCATTTGGAAGCATTGAAAGGGACAGCTGATAAGACGTGATACGCGTGATTATTCGTTTGTGATAAAGTGGAGGCATGACCTGTGGTGCTTGTTTGCGGACGTTTGCAGAGCTGAACGTCAGATGTGTTTATGACGCGCGTAGCACGAAGATCACGGATTCCAAGGTCACAGACACGCAGGCAAGCAAGCACGCACGCACGCACGCCCGCACGGTGGACAAACAAGTGAAAGTGGAGTGGCCAGAATCGGTGGTGTGGCCCACATGACTGGTTTGGTTATAAATAGTTCCTTAAAGGGTCGCTTACCGACTGACACGCGTTGCTTCGATTTCGGAACAGCATATGGTAGAATGATGGGCCAATTGTCCCATAGTGTTTCTATAATTAAACGGCCGTTCGACGGTCAGCTGTGATCCGGTTCGGTTCGTATTTTGGAAATAATGTTCCTAAGATTTATGTAATGTGTGTATGTGATTGATCGATACGTATTAGGAACTAAAGCCGATTCGCAACCGCTGAAACAAGGACCTGATACATGGGCGAGGTCTATTAGATATAGATTTTTCCTGCAGTGATGATATCCTCCTGAATAAAGCCGCAAAACAAGAAAGATAGTCTCAAGAATTTTGAACTCGTATGTGGGGTAAGACAATGGAGGAACCGATACAATGAACTACAAGATCCTCGCTATCGTGCGGCAAATGAGATTCACCATTGTCATGTCACGAGAATGGCACCAGATGACCTAGCCTCGTATGCCGTATTTTAGGAATATTTTCAGTCCGTTTTTCATTAATAAAAATAGACAGAATTGATGTTGTAGGCCTAAACTGAGATGGAGTGATAGCGTTGATGCGTACACCCGAATGGCAGGGATAATGGATTGGCATACGACGGCACTTGACCGTGAGCGGTATCGAGGATTCCTGAGGCAAGACTGCAAATTGTTCGTAGCGCCGTGTAAGTAAAAAAGGAGCTATCCGAAACGACACATTGATCATGGTATATCCTCCACTCTGTTTATTAATTTATGATAAAAAGAATGTTGAACATACCTAAGAAAGCCAGCAACAGGGCTTGGTTCCAAACAACTTCCACTCGTATTTTAGAGCCAAACAATACAGGAGTATGCGATCTAGAAAGAAAAAAGAACGCAATTCAGTGACAGATTGTATTGTCTATTATTTAAAATAAAAATAGTTATTTTAAACATAAAAAAATTCAGAAAACTAAGGAAAAACTCACAAAATAAACAAAAAACTTATCGCCATTTTCAATTGCCTGCGATCCCACTGTCCATTCTCAAAACTGAACGAAAATTAACGAAACATTGTACCGTCAAAATTGCGAAACGTCACCTGTTTGACGTTTGTCAGCCGATTCGCGAATTGAAAAAAAGGTGCTTGCCGTTTCTATTGCGCGAGCGAGAAGTGGACAGTTTTGCGGTACACGAAACCTCTCCCGAACGGAACGAACCGGACTTTCGCGCGGCACTGACCACCTGAGAAAAGCATTCCGCCAACCTGTGCGCCACACTAGTGGGGAAACCGGAAGGATCTAACCCGCGAGCTGCCCGTTTCAGCATTCTACCAACAACATGCAGTCCAACATTCGCTATTTGGTTAACGTTGCCGTCAAGGTTAGTACGTGCGTGTGCGCGAGGGGTACGGATGGTGTGGTGTGACGGATTTTTTTTCTTCTGCCCATACCGTACCACTCGCTAAATGGTAGAAGAAAAGGGATCGATTATGCAATCCCCACCTCATCATTGCGATCGCGACTATTGATGGCGTTATGCCGCTGGATGATGGAAATGTGGCACAAACATTAGGACGGGGATCGAAAGAGGATATGGAACCGTTCGCAATGTTGTGAAAATCCGTCCAAACACGCCACAATCACACCTTCTTGCATCGCCGGTTTTTTTCTGATCGCGCTCCGTACGTCATACCGCTAACGGTGGGTCTCTCTGTCCTTTCTCCTTTGCTTGTAGGGCAACGCCAGCCTACGAAATCATGGCGCAGTGCTGGGAGCGCTGTACGGCCGATACTACTCGACGACACACGATGCCGACCTGGTGGTTATCGGTTCCGGACCGGGTGGATATGTTGCCTCCATCAAAGCCGCACAGCTTGGCATGAAGGTGAGTGGAAGGAGCGCGGACTGTGCGGGAAGCGCACGGTGATGAGCATTTGGAAGCATTGAAAGGGACAGCTGATAAGACGTGATACGCGTGATTATTCGTTTGTGATAAAGTGGAGGCATGACCTGTGGTGCTTGTTTGCGGACGTTTGCAGAGCTGAACGTCAGATGTGTTTATGACGCGCGTAGCACGAAGATCACGGATTCCAAGGTCACAGACACGCAGGCAAGCAAGCACGCACGCACGGTGGACAAACAAGTGAAAGTGGAGTGGCCGGAATCGGTGGTGTGGCCCACATGACTGGTTTGGTTATAAATAGTTCCTTAAAGGGTCGCTTACCGACTGACACGCGTTGCTTCGATTTCGGAACAGCATATGGTAGAATGATGGGCCAATTGTCCCATAGTGTTTCTATAATTAAACGGCCGTTCGACGGTCAGCTGTGATCCGGTTCGGTTCGTATTTTGGAAATAATGTTCCTAAGATTTATGTAATGTGTGTATGTGATTGATCGATACGTATTAGGAACTAAAGCCGAGCTTGTTATGGTAGGCCCTAGCATGCTATGCCCTGCCATCCAGCCTTTCTTCATTATGCTCCAACGCAACGCTCACTTACCACACACGGTCAACTTTTAACATAACTCTCTTATTTCATCCACCCGATATAGACCGTGTGCATCGAAAAGAATGACACACTCGGCGGAACCTGCCTGAACGTTGGCTGCATCCCCTCGAAAGCGCTGCTAAACAACTCGCACTACTACCACATGGCCCACTCGGGTGATCTTGCGTCGCGTGGTATTATGGTCGAGAATGTGCGTCTCGACCTGAGCAAACTGATGGACCAGAAGTCGAAAGCGGTCAAATCGCTTACCGGCGGTATTGCGCAGCTCTTCAAGAAGAACAAAGTGACACACATCAACGGGTTTGGTTCGATTACCGGCCCCAACACGGTGGTCGCTAAGAAGGCGGACGGTGGCGAAGAGACCGTCAACACAAAGAACATCCTGATCGCCACCGGCTCGGAAGTGACCCCGTTCCCGGGTATTGAAGTGGACGAAGAAACGATCGTCTCATCGACGGGCGCTCTGAAGCTGAAGGAAGTGCCCCGCCGACTTGGCCTTATCGGTGCCGGTGTGATTGGACTCGAGCTGGGTTCGGTTTGGGGCCGACTCGGTGCGGAAGTTACCGCAATCGAATTTCTCACCACGATCGGTGGTGTGGGTATCGATCAAGAGGTATCGAAGAACTTCCAGAAGATTCTCACCAAGCAGGGCATGAAGTTTATGCTCGGCACGAAGGTAATCAGTGCGTCGAAGGGTGGTAGCGGTGTGACCGTGACGGTCGAGAACGTGAAGGATGGTTCGCAGCAGAATCTGGAGTTTGATGTGCTGCTGGTGTGTGTTGGCCGCCGTCCGTACACGGACGGGCTGGGACTGGAGAACGTTGGTATTGTGAAGGATGACCGAGGCCGGGTACCGGTTAACAGCCAGTTCCAGACCATTGTGCCGAGCGTGTACGCGATCGGCGATTGCATCCATGGACCGATGTTGGCGCATAAGGCGGAAGACGAGGGTATTGTGGCGGTGGAAGGTATGCTCGGTGGACACGTGCACATCGACTACAACTGTGTACCGAGTGTGGTGTACACGCACCCGGAGGTGGCCTGGGTGGGCAAGAACGAGGAGGAACTGAAGGCGGAAGGCGTCGCGTACAACGTCGGCAAGTTTCCGTTCGCCGCGAACTCGCGCGCCAAGACGAACAACGATACGGATGGCTTCGTGAAGGTGCTGGCAGATAAGCAGACGGATCGTGTGCTTGGTGTGCATATCATTGGACCGGTAAGAAATTGATGAACTGATTGAATGTATTTAGATAAATTACTAATCTCCTACTGTAATCTCATTTCAGGCCGCTGGTGAACTGATCAACGAGTCTGTGCTCGCCATGGAATATGGTGCATCGGCGGAGGATGTTGCTCGCGTTTGCCATGCTCACCCGACCTGTGCGGAAGCTCTCCGAGAGGCACATACGGCCGCCAGCTTCGGCAAGCCGATAAACTTTTAATTTGTAAAAAAAGCATAACACAACCACTACCAACAACCAGCACCACCATCAAGACCATTTTGATGTAGTAAACGAGCAAAGTGTGTGTGTGCAAAATACACATCCCCAGGATGTCTCTGTAACATGTCTGTCCGTTTTATTTTTCGATAAGCAACACACCCTTAGCAAAAGGTATCGGACGGATGAGAATAGCAAACAACAACCGACGAAACACACATGCACATGCTGATGGCTGACTAAAAGTCGGCAATGGAAAACGAGAGATAATGGCGTGAGGGATAAAAGGAGCGCCGATACGAAGCAATTTATTAACCTCCATGGGGGAAATCCTTACAATCCCTTGTAAGTTGTGAAACGCTCGCGCGCCAGAGAGAGGAGAGATATAGATAATTCATAATACGATGAATAGGCCATTCACGTCCCCATGCGCCTTCCAGCTTCCTTTTTTGTGGGGGAACCGGGTTGGATACCAACGGGAAAGTGATAGGCAGATAGCGTTTTTTTCTGAATCTGGAAACCACATTGGATTAGTTTTTTTTTCACTGTTGCAAACAGTGCAGTATCAAACAAAACATAAAACGAAGGCGAATAAAACGGAACCGAAAAGCAAGATTATTTATTAGCTCATAATAGCAACGTGGGTGTACTTCTTTTGCTGTTTCCGAATTAGAAGTTTGTAAACCCGACCTCAAGATATAAAAACAAGAATTTTGGGTCACATTTCTATCCGAAAACTGATGTAGGAATGATTTGTTTGATTACAGATGGTACACACAAAATAATAGGAAATCTGATGCCGATGAATATTATCTGCAAGAAAGGATAGTTTCTAGCAATAGAGATGAAATTTGTACACCATTCTCGGTTAGAAAACTTTTAAAAGTATCCATTTCATTTTATTCTACGGAATGGCTAAAGCTCGCATGTACCAAGCTTTCAACCCACCCTTGGAAACGCTTTCCCATCTCCAGCGCCATTTGACAGTGGCGACAGTTGTCAAATCGTACCATTTGACATTAGTACCGTGTGCGTGCCTGCGAGCGTACATGCGTGCGTGTGCGAAGGAAACAGTTCGTTGAAAATTATCAAGGGAGGAGGGAAGCAAAGAAAAAATACCAATCACGCACGTCAGGCGGCTGCAGTCCGGGGAGCAAAACCGAATTGTGCAATTGTGTGGTGAAAGAAAGTTGGCACGAAATTACTTCACAAGTGCAGTGCAGAACGGAAGCGAGTGCAAGGCAAAAAAGTGGTTGCTTTGCGAGATCCCTCATCCATTATCTTCCAGCGGGCGATAAAGTGCGACACGCGTTCGTCGCCACGCGGTAGTTAGAAAGGTGTCGTAAAAAAGGTGTTTGTTGTTCGATCGAAAGGGCAAATCGGGCAAGAGCCGAGTGGTGGTGCGAGTAGTGTGCAAACGAAAATCACTAAATCGAAAATTAAAAGCGCACGCAAGTGTGTCCACGCGGAAGTGAGAATATATTCGAGCAGTTGAATAAATAACTCGTCCCAACACAAGCGCACACAAACACACGCACAGGCACATACACTGCTTGTAGCCCGTTTCGTTTCAACAAAATACGTAAAAGTGAATCATTTGAATGATGCTGTGAATCTGTACATAATGCTAATGATTAAACAGTATCCTACAATGCGTGCCCCTAACGGTAAGTAAAGCTGTGCCTTTTCCTTGCCTCTGCACCACGAAAAAAAGGGTGGAAAGTCGTTCGTTTTGTGCTGTGCCTTTGTTTCTTTTTTTTTTGTGCGTAGTGAAAATGCATAATGCCTGCAAGAGGAGAAAAACGGCAGCAGAATCAACGATTGAAAATCAAAAAGAAAGATGGTCGCCATGAGAAAAATGGAGGATTGCATACGTGCAATGGATTGGTACGGTGATGATGCGTGTGCGTGTGAGTGTATGTGTTGAACTGAATCCCATGTTGACAATACTACACGCCACGCAAAGAAGAATTTATGGTCGTGAGAGAGAGAAGAAAAAAAGTGCGTTTGCTGCAGAAGAACCTGCGGAACCAAGGCAACTGTGCGAAACCCTCGCCGCACATATAAAGCGGAAGAGAAAGGTGTCCTTTTCCATGGGTTGCTTGTACGTGTTGTTGTGATGTGTATCCTTCAGAATTGCACTTCTGTCTGACCTACTGCAGGATATGAAATGAATTGCTCTGATCAAAATATATGAACGATTCATGTAATTGGATTTTGTTCTCTTTATAGCTGAAGAAACATTTGAGTTACATGATCATACGGACCACAATATCAACAACAACAACAATCCTATCAGTTTGTTTACAGGAAGCACTGAAACAGAAAACAGCTAAACTCGTTCCTTATTGAAAGCGGAACCCGCCGTCTTTAGATTTCCGATCGGAGATCATGGGCAAAGATTGTTCATTGAGCAGATCAGCAAAACTAATGCAAGCTTTCCGCGTTTACTATTTTCAGCAGCTATTTTTTTTTAGAATCAAACTGGGTAAATAATCATTAGCATTATGTACAGATTCACAGCATCATTCAAATGATTCACTTTTAGGTGTGCCGCAATCAATTTTGGATCAATCAAAACATGGTCGAAAAAATGGTGGCTATCATGCAGCTAAATCAACGGCAGGACAGGATATTGTTAAAATCATTTGGACTGTTCGATTGCTTGCTATAAATAAGTCTTGTAAGCCAATCGTTCAGCTAATAAGAATAAAAAGAAGTTAGGTCCAGTACACTTAAATTGAACGAGAATTATGGCAACGATGCATTCGCCAGCCAGGGAAAATGAATTTTCCGTTGTGAGAGCTCGTAGGATAAGCAAACGTGGCCTCTTTTTGGATGTCAATTTAGGACAAGATCAAGACCACAAGAAATCAAGCAAGTAGCAATGCATTTATCACGGTATCCTAATTTAATGCCAACATTACTTAAATTACGTTTTATGTTTGTATGACGGAAAAATCTAAACTATAAACTAACTACCGTAAGTCTGCCCGTTGTAGCCAAGAGAATGTCTACAACAAGTACCGCACAAACAAAACAATAAGCTTTCTCTTCTGCTAATTAATAAGGAAATAGGGAACCACCACCCATTCAGGAGGAGGCACGCGTGTCGCAGCTCCTCATTACCATCGATAAGAAAGCCGCTAAGAACCAAACAAACACCCTTCGCTTCGTGTGCTTATAATTTACATTAAAAAATTGCATGTGAATGGTACTACAGCGTGCTCTCGGAATGTGTTATTCATTTTGCTGTTGTTGCATCTCTGTTTCGGCGTGATTCATCGCCCATGAATGAAGCAGTACTTCCTCCGATATTCCGTCATCGTTTCCCATAAACAGAACTGCGCACCATTACGCCAAACTGTGCCAAAATTAGATTGAAAAAGAAAAGATACGAATAAGCGGGAACGATAGAGTTGGGGGAAAACGGTAGATACATTGGCAACACGGTTAATATTAGGTCGAGCAGAAAGTCATGCTCATTGGCGATCACTTGCTGCTGCTGTTGCTGTGGCTGGAATAAGTTTTAGGTTGTGTTTTGATAAATTTGCAGTTCCCCAAAGCCTCAATATTTCACCGTTATCGTAAACGCAAATTGCACTTTTCTTCCCCCCTTCATTCACACACAGACACACCATACACCACCGGTTCAATGCGTGAAAATGGTGCTAACGGTCATTGGCATCGGTTTGCGCACACAAGACACGGACACACGCCGGTGGTCATCGTGAGTGTGTGGCAGATTCCTTCAACACT
>KZ061662.1:345624-449037 GCA_002091835.1 Anopheles maculatus | reverse complement strand
TTAAATATTTTCAGCTTTGGAGGTGGTTCTAGGTGTGAACCGTTCTTCGATGGTTCTGGAACTCTCCCATGTATTTTGTCCATAGGACATCGCAGACTAAAAGGGTTGACTATATGGTCGGAGACTAGCTAAGAATGCTCAAAATCGCCTTTTTCTTGCAAAAAGTGAGGAACATCTTCCTTAATTCGCTGGTCGCTGGTGAAGTCCACTAAGGAAATCTCTTCCAGACATAACGTAACAAGTTAGTCATCCTTATACAGATATTGCGTAGTTGTTAGGAACTTATCCTCAGGAAATATCCTTTTACAAATAAATTGATTAAAGTGATATCACAAATCGAACTAAAACCACAAGATTATGTCAATACGTATTATCGAATGATTTCCGCGCAGAAACTTACCCAAACACCTTCACCATTTCATTGAATGAAAAACTCACCACGGTTCAAGGGAACCATTCAGACACGGCCTAACCCAAACCCCCAGATGCAGTCAAAACGTTGCTGTACGAGTTTCAACCCTCTCGCACGCATTCAAACCGCCCATCACGCGAAAGACATTCGATCTCCAGACGCCTTTTTTGGTCCAGCGGATGTTGGCGCAGTGAAGCGCAAGCTCCACACGCTGCCTTCATCGATCGGGTCAGTTAAAAACTTGGTAAAGGGGTGGCCAATATTGCAAAATAAGCTCTTCATATAACGCAATGCTTCAAGCTACGTTAAATATGGACATTTTGGCATCGTTTTTTATTCATTTTAAGCATCAAAATGTAATATTTATAGCAATTATAACATTCTTGTTGAAAGACTTGCTTGTCGCAAAAGAATAAAGAAAATGGGTCAACCTTCAATGAATTGTTGCAAACAGTGACAATGTAAAAACGGAGAACAGGACATCCCGTCGTGGCAAGCAGCACGGAAATAGCGACATTCAGTAGACACTGTAATGAGGATTCCTTGATGGTTTAAAGCATCAGTCGAGTGATTAACTCCTGTTCCTCCATTCTTGGTGGATTGGTACTGGAACATATTTGAAGAATGTTAAGGTTGTGGTAAGATTTAAAGCATGAGTTTGACATTTCATCGTCAGGAACAAGGATCTTTCGCAATTCCAAACAGTAATTAAAAAAGGTTTAATGTAGTGTAAGGAATGTAGTACGATATTAAGTGCATAAGAGAGTTTTAAAAATATGACAAACATTTAACAAAACTAAAGTTGGTTGTATTGTTATTAAAAGAAGTAATCACAGTATAAAAAAAGGAACGAAAACTGGAGGAAATAATACAAACAAAAGTAAAGCTCCGAGTGACTTTACAGTGTTTCTCACTTGATAATGCAAAGTTACCTATGATTTTTGCAAACGCTCCATACGAAATCGTATGTAGCGTTTGCAAAAATCATAGGTAACTTTGCATTATCAAGTGAGAAACACTGTAATTTTGCTTTTCATTCCTCAATCTATCAACCGTAAAGCTCAAGCTTTATCACATTAAACCTCATCGATAGGCTAACATCTAAATCAAACAAAACCCTACAAAACCTTGCCGCATTAATGGCACAGCAATAAGTAACAAAAACACAGGATCATCACCGTCAATCGTTCATTATGAAGATGACGACGGCGACGACGACGTCAATGAAAGCCACGGGCACGTGTGTTTCCGGCAGCGGTGGAACAAGTTTAATCCAAAGCGTGCACTATAAAACATAAAACAGTGAAACTCGGACGCTCTCGGACCAAAGCGGCAATGAATAAATCGTACCCGTAAAGCACTCGAATTGCTCCTCTCGTTGTTTTGTTTTGTTTGTTGGTATTTGCGTAAATGCTGTTTGTTATTGCACCTTCGCGCATAAAACTACCCTTGCGTAGGTTTTTTCGCAAAAAAAACGATGACTTCCCCGGTGCAAAGGAAGCGCGAAAATAGATACAGAACAAAACAGCCGAAACACACAGCAGCAAAAAGAGATAGAGTGAGAGCCAAGGGAGCTTCTTTTCCTCGTTGCTCGCCGGTGCAAAGTTGAAGCACGTTTGATGTGCTTTGTGCAGAACAGGTTTTTCTCTCTCGCAAGCAGCGCAACCCTCCGGCGGAAGGTTCTTTCCAATCTACAGAACCTCCCGTGGTTGGATGTTTTGTGTCTCGTTTTTCCCCGTGTTCGCTTCGGTTTGCTGTAAAGAAACAGAAACAAATGCTTTTTTTTCTTTGGTGGCTGTGGTTGTGTTAGTGCGTCAGAGCCTCGTACTGCTGGTGGCTTCACAAACACACTGACGTCCCGTTTTATCCATATCACCGCTCGCTCGTGCAAGTGTGCGTTGCGTCGGTACAAAATGGCCGTAAGCGTTCGAGTCATCTCGCTCACACGGCCGCCAGCACAAGGGACGCGGTTCGTACGTTTGTATGTGCGTTTCACGAATAGGGCGGAGCGATGGGAAAACGCAACCCTTAGCTGCAACCAACGATGCGCTTGTCGGGAAGTTGCTTTGTCACTTGCTCGCGGTTGTTCGCGCCGTCGTCGTCGTCGTCGTTGCTGTCCGTTCGTCGCTTGCGTGATTTTCTCACCCCGGTGTACGGGCCAAATTGTGTAGTGTGTGGTGCAGGTTTGTGCCGAGATTTTTTTTACACTACCAGCGTATTCCGGTGTGTGTCGGCAGTAGTGTGCAGTTAAAAATTTAATTACACATTAATTATTATTTTGTTTTAAAACGCCGCGTGTGCGTGTGTGTATGTGTGTGTTTGTGTGCACTGTTTTTGTTTGTTTGCGTTTGTAATCTCTTCAATTTCGTGAGAGATTTCTCAGTGACCACCACGGATGATTGGAGGTTTTTTATCATCCAATAACCGGCGGTTGCAGCAGTTGTTGCAGCTGGTGTGAGATATCCCGAAGAAGCAACCCAAGTGTACGCAATTTGAACGCAGAACGAGAACAAAATTGGTGCGCGAATTTAACCAACGACCGAATAAGGCGCAACATGAAAGGAGAATTATTGGTGCGATATAGCTTGAGATAAACAGCAGCGAGCATGATGGTGGTTGTAAGAATGGTTTAGACAAGTGTTGGCAAAACATCACCCTGTTGAGATGCAGCTTTAAGTGATTTAAATAGTCGCGCTTGAGAACAACATAAACCCTTGCCGACGCAAGATCTACCCAAGGGAATAGTGGAAGAGATAAAGTGGAAGATCGATTGAGCGATCGGTTGGTGTGCTGCGACAGATAAAAGCCTTCAGGAACCTCGATCCTTGGCAGTGCCTGTGCAAGTGTTAAGAGCGAAACACAACCGCAAAGCAGAATTAGAGATCCCGTGAGCAGGTCATAAGGCATCATCAAACGGCAAGATCTCAGTGTCAAGGAACGTGTGCCGAAGCGAAACCACACCAAGTGTGATCTGATGCTGGGCGGAAGAAGTGTGCGTGTGTCAAGTGAGTCGTCCGCTCGGAATTAGTTTGTCCGATGGTGCAGATATAGGAGTGGGCGAAAGAGTGAATTTCTGTAGAAGAAGAAAAGAGCTTCTTGATCAAGAGTGTGTTCTGAAGGAAATCAGGAAGATTTAGCCTTGTGTTTTCATGTGTGATAGTGTTTGAGAGTGTGTGTTTTGCCAGGCTGTTTTGAGCCGGCGAGTGGTGAAAGAAAGAAAAATAAGGCCCCGGAGATCAAACCTGCACTAGCCGTCCCAACCACAGTGACTCCCGGGTGGAGGCTCCCGAGGAGGCAATCAAATTTGAAAGAAAAACCCCGGTGAAAAGCGTGTGCGTGTGACCGTGTGAGACTAGCGGCGAAGGCTACGATCGTTTTGCGGTGGTGGTGTTGTTGAGCGAGGCGTCGCTTCCGATCGTCGGTCGCGGCAAGATAGAGAGTGCGATAGGTGACCACGCTTACAACAACGGCCTTACAATTCATTTCGATAAAGTGGCCTCGATCGGCGCCAACACGCTCAACTTTACGGACCTGGGGAGCCCTTACGAGGGCCCCCCGAGCACACCCCAGTCCGGTATGGACGCGCCGGATGCGCCGCACACGCCGAAGTACATCGACGGCGGTGCGACGGCAACCGCGCCCGGCAAATCGGCGTTCGTCGAGCTGCAGCAGCATGGGTTAGTGTTGTTTTGTTTCGTTGTTGTGGGGCTTTTACCATAAAATAGGGAGATAGTTGCGTCGAAGAATTGAAAGGTCTTCTATCTTGAGAAATATTCAAGAATTTTTGTAGCCTTTTTCTTGAGGAATTCAAGAAGCTCTAGCACGTGATCGTGAGACAATTTATGTTGGATGTTTGATGTCGTCGGTGATATTGCCTATACTTGGGCATCACGTCTATAAGGATATCTCGAATGCTACACAAAATACATTAATGTAACTCAAGAATCAATCTACATTTTTGAGAATAATTACAAATTAGAAGACATTGAGAGCCCTTCGGATATACAACAACCAATTTCATACCAAGCTTCAAGGAGTGCTGACCGGTGCCTGTAGCCTGCTAAGTGAGGAATAGCGCAGACTTTAATTTTGCTAAAAAGTTGTTCAAATTTTTACCAAATGACAGCCCATCGGTGTCTCAGCTGGGATCATTCTTGATGCACATTTTAGGAATTATTAAATTTTTTTTAAATACTGCCTTTTGATTGCAGATGTGCATACATTTAGGCGCCAAATATGCGTATGATAATTTAATTTACTTATGATCCTCAACTGAAAGAGAAAAGCATTTTCAGATGAATGTTGATGTAAGAAACACTTGTATTAAGTGCTCAGTAGTAAAGATTTTCATTATACCAAACTCTGAAATGTTTAAGATGTTTGTAAGACATATAGATATTCAAGCCGCAAAAAACCTTGTAAGCTCACAATCAATATTCGGTGCAGCAAATTGTGGCGTAAAAATAGCATGGAAGCCATTTTGAATGATTCAATTTCGGTTTCGCTGATTACAAAAATAAATGCCATTCATTCATGCGCATTGGCCCCGTCCTTGTCCGAACTGTATCGTTGGGACAGACACACAAACACACACTCGCACAAAATCGATACCGAATTGCTCCATTGGACCGTTTAATTGTGCCGGTGCTTCCGTAAAAGCAATTAGCACCCAATCGATGAAGCACCTTATCATCATCATCATCATCATTAGCCACAGCAATGGTATGAAGCGTGCCATCATCATCAATCGATGGAGTCCACGCTGCATTTACATTTAAAGATCCTAGAACGGAGGCAAATGTTAATCCAAACTGACAGTGATAAATGCGATCGAATTCTTGGTGCTATCGAGCAATGCCAGATAAACCCCTTCGGTAATCAAAAACTGGTGGAGCAAAAAAAAAAAACGGTGACAGCTATCAAACTGGCTGCTGGTCAGCTCGGCGACGCGAAATATGTTTGGTGCAAAACTAGCGGCCGGCTGACCTGCTAGAGAGTGGTGCATCGCTATTTGTGCATCGCGATAATTAGCACCGGCTAATGATAATGATTAATGACGCACGGGTATGGTGGGCACGCGCCTCACGTCGGCTAGGGGGCATTGAATTCGCAAAACGGACGCACCGGTCACATACTAATGTGTAACGACAAAGAAAACAAAAAACGCTCCTTCGCTACTGAAGTATGTGAGCTGAAGTAACTGAGCTTGCAACATCGGGACGCTGTTTTTTTTTTTTGTGGTGACCATTTTTGGACGTTATTATAGCAAATCAAACAAAGCAGAAAAACCGAGGCTTGTAGTACTTCGCATACTTCAGCTCGGAGTGAATTTCCTGCGAACGGGGTGCAACTAAACGATCTCGTCTATTGATTCTATACGATCGGTGTAAAACGGTACACAGTAAGCTTTCCCAGCCCGTTTTGGTGCGATTGTATCGGTTCGAGGTAGTGTTTTTTCGTGTGTGTGTGTGTGTGACTACTAGACGTTTTTAGTTTTACGACCCATTGCCATCATTCCCGCCCTTACGCGCAAGGTTTTTATGGCCACCAATTTGTGAGAATCCCTGTCGTCCTCCGCTGCCCTTACGGCAGCACCAACAGTAGGCGAACCTGCTGAAACGCTGCTAGCGTACATAAATCGACGGAAACGTCTACATCGTAAAAAAGCGGCAGCAGCAGTAAGAAGAGTCGTATAATATGTGGAGCACAATATGCGTAGAGCACAAGGAGCGGGTGATGGTTGTTTGTTTAACTGTTTGCACGAGAGTTGGCAACGAAGCAAAAGTACTTTGAAGCAATTGTTTACGTTATGTTTTTTTTGTTGTATGATTAACTTTTACACCGGCCCGAGTGCTGTAATGTAGTTTGTCAAGTTTTATGGCACATACGCGCGTGCCTGTAAGGCTCGTGGTAAAAGCCCAATACTTTATAGGACCCTGGGAGAAGGAGGTCTGCTAATTTGTCCTTTCCCAGTGGGTGCTTGGATTGAGAATTGATTTACGTAGCTTCAATCACTACAACGATCCGGTCGTCTGATGCGCATTCGTTTTGATAGATTTTTATAACAGTGTAATTTCTGTTTACAACGTACCCATTTCCGCTAATTATCGTGTGTGTGTGTGGGGGAGAGTGAGTTGTGATTTATTTATTAATAGTCAAATCAGTTAAAGACGTCCCAGACAGTTACAGTGTTTGGTTGTTTCAGGTGAAAAAAGGTTAAAGGTTTGTTGTTACTTTTTATGAGACAACCTTGTACGAGAAGGTGCTCTTAACATATTATTCGAGGCACGTGTAGGCTTATTATAGTGTTATGTATTGTATATTTGCAATGAATGCTGTTTTACATCCCAATTAAAACCTTTTATTTCCAATAATTGAGGTTCTATTTTATATTTGTTATCCCTGTCAAAGATCGAAGTGTTTGTCATAAGCCTCAACCTTGACTTCAAAGCTGACAGTAATATACAAATACAACTATTTATTTTTATTAGCAAATTATCGAGAACTTAAGTTTTATGGAAGGAGCATTGAAATGATCACGTAGAAGATATTATCAAATATGATGTGATTAAAAACTACTCAAATTCATAAACTGCTCGATAATCGTGTTGACAGATAAAAGTCTAGGCAATCACAAAGCTCTGGCAGTTAAATTTTGAAAATAAAAACTGTTATTAGCTTAAATACAATCATTATTAAGCACTATTACTAATAGATAATTATGGCACAAAGGGCCAAGTGTTATAGCAAACGAATATTCAAGCAAATTTAAACCTATAAAAACGGGAAAACAATTTACTTTAATAAACATATTAACTAAAGCAAATAAAACTTAAGTTTCTGCCTACAATTGGCTCTTTTCCTCATGCCCTGGCATCTTTCAGCCGCCACCGTTTCAGTGGCCGACCGTCTCTAATGGGTCGATCGAAATTAAAGGTTTTTGCTACCGAAATTGAATTATACGTAAATTGTTTAATTGATTCAGCGTACCGTGTGCGTGCGATGACACCAAAAAGAAAACCCCCCCCGAAAAAAAAAGCCACACACATTTTCCACCCCTACTACTATGGGCGAACGCTTTTCCGGCCACCGGGAGTGTATTTTGTTGCCTTCATTTGTCTTTCTCTCTCGCTCTCGTTTTGGATGTTTTATTTTATATTTCAGTTTCTTCACCATCGAAAACCATCATGAGGTTTACCGTATTAGACAAAACGCGCCCGACACACTGCGCGTAGTCGTTTTGTTGGAGCGTTGTATGGGAAACGTTCCGTTGATGGACGCCATGCTGGAAAAAATGGTTTGGGCGCCAGATTTTTCCATCCAAGGAAACGTTCCGTTGATGGACGCCATGCTGGAAAAAATGGTTTGGGCGCCAGATTTTTCCATCCAATCCAGTGCCCCGGGACGTCCGGCACACCCGACCCTCGCAAACACGCTGTGCGCGCAGTGTTTTTCATCCATTTCCACGCCGTCCATTTTTTTTCGGTGGCGCCATCCGGCCACCCGCGTACGAAACGTTTCCACTCCGGACTCCGCTCTTTACAACGAAGTCTGCACACACGTTGTTACACGTGCATAAAATTACAATCCCGTGCGTTTGCTTCTTTTACATTGGCCCCCGATGTGGTTGTTTTAAAAATTAGGTTTAATTGAGTTTTTCTCGACTGAGTGTGTCTGGGGGCCTTTTGGGGGCCAAATCGTCGATAGTTTCGGATGTTTTTTGTGACTTTCATTCCGGAGTTGTTTTTGGGTGTTATTATCTTACCTACGGTTACCACAATCTTACCTACGGTTATTATCTTACCTACGGTTACCGGATGGTCGACAACATTTGGAAGGGACATGATGCATTCAGACAACACAATTTCTGAGGTACAATTTGTCCAAATTTCCAAGCTTTTCAAACGCAATTTTAAAGGCAATTTTTGGTGGGAAAATTAATTTAATCAATGCAAAGAAAACGTTTATCTAACATTTTAATGTTTTTCCTTTTCGTTTTTCGCTTAGGTACGGTGGCATCCGGAGCGGTTATCAGCATTTCAGTGCACAGGGTGGCCAAGATTCGGGCTTTCCGAGTCCACGCGGTGCCCTCGGCTATCCGTTTCCACCGATGCACCAGAACTCGTACTCTGGGTATCATTTAGGCAGTTACGCACCACCCTGCGCTAGTCCACCAAAAGATGGTAAGTTTTCCGCACAAAATGTACCGCTGAGATGGAGATGGAAGTAACGAAGGATTGCGAAGGATCGACCGGGTGTATATGGTGTCTTAAGGTTAAAGTTGGGCAACTTCACGAGGAGTTTATAGACCTGTAAGTGCTTTCAAAAATAGCTGACAGCGAGTATCAGCGTGACGGATCAATTTAAACTGCAAAGTGCAGTCGGGTTTTTGTGCTCTTTCAAGAACACACATCGAATGCATTAGATTGTGTAAATTTGAGCCGTTGCAGCAAGAAGTTTCCAACTTCGGTTTCCCTTTTTTTGTGAGTTTTGCAAATTATTTTCAAACTTTTTGTCCATTAGATACACAAAAACGACAGATGAAATTGGCTCTTAACCTGCGGCAGATTATTTATCATGCCACATTAATTAAGAAGTCTTTGTGAAGAGTAGCCAGATGGTGCCGAGCTTAACAAAAAATGGACTGAAACGACTGAAAATGGAATCCCATTTGCAGAAATATGTAATAAAAAAACACCAAACAGCCAACGAAACAAAACACCGACGGTTGAAAGACAGAAGAGGAAAAAATGGCATTTTTAATGCAGTTGTTTGATCTGTTAGACAGCGAAAAATGAAGTCAAGAATGAATTGAGCGTTAAATTGATTTTAAAATCATTTACTTTTGTTTTCCTAACGCTTCGTAGGGAGTAGTTTAGATGAATAATTTCATATTGCCAAATTGCTACATATCATTTTACGAACGTAAACCTTCGGCACACGCTTCCAACATGGCTTTACCGTTCCCGAAAAGCACAAACTAATGGCGCTATCGCTTTAGCAGCAATTCAAACATACGCAACGGCGTCAATCGAGCTCGTGCCAAACAGCAAACAGCAACAAAAAAAATGCGCCTCGTCCATCCCTTACATGCCTAAAGGTGCAAATTAAATTAGACCCAAACCGCGTGCTGTTCAGCGACAAGCGACATGGAAGAAAAAAAAACACAAACGGAAAATCTTTGGCGCCCTGTGCAAAAATTACAAGCCACCTTTGCCGTAGGCGCACACGTTGGACGAAAAATAAAATATGTTTCCAATAAAACGAACGAAACAAAAACCGAAACATAATCCTAACCGTAGCCAACAATCAATGGACGACGGACGGCTGTGGCTGGTATTGTACATCCGCCCTCGGTGTGTGTGTGTGTGTTCCGTGAGGCTTTTACTGGGGAAATAAATAAATAAAAAAATGCGCCCAGCTTTGGTAACGAAATAAAAAGTGTCGCTCGGCGATGAATAAAACAGCTTGCCGGAGGTTTGCTCCCTCGCTTCCGTCGTTCGAGCAGCGACCAAAAAAAAAAAGAGAGAACTTTGAAACCCGACGGATATGGTTTCCGGTGCCGGGGATTCGGGAAGTTCGAAGCTCGGTTGGTAGGCGGTGCCCGAGAAACAAACCCCGCGGGAAATCGACCTCAACCAGGGCTGGGGCGATCGCACTAGGCCTTCGAGAACTGAGGTCCACTGTTCGGGGTCTGTGTGTGTGTCCCCGATATGGCGGCTGGCGGAATGTGAATGCTTTCAGCTGGTTGTTTTGAAACTATCGCCGACTGGTGTGTGTGTCCCTCTTTATTTCTATTTCTTCTAGGACTTGGTGCGTTTTTTGTGTGTATTATTGCTAGCACCATCTCACGCACCTTTCGCTGGCTTTAGAAAACCGTTTCCCCCTTTCATATGTGCGTTTCCGGTGCGCAATTCTCTGCGTTCCGGGCCAATCCCATCCCGGCGCCACAAAGGAAGTGTATGGCACGTTCTCTATGGCAGAAGCAGAAGCAGGACCGTCGGCGATTTGAATAATAATAGCGCACCCTTTCGGGGAAGATGCGAAACTGTATCACCGGTGCGGAGATCGCGCGAAATGGGGTGCAAGATCCTTTTCGGGCGAGACTGTGTTCGCCGAGGGCTCTGAACCCGGAAGAGTTCCAAATGTCCCTCTTTATTTGCTATAAAAATGAAGCAGATTCTTCAGTAATATTCAAGTAACGACAATCTAGAGGAGCTCAGTATCTAAAGATTTAAATTGTCTGACATGACATGAGTTTCTGTCAATCGATTAGATGCTGTCGGTGCTGTCAGTTTGTTTTTATAGCACGTACTAAGCATTTCTGCACCTGTTTGAGATGTTCCTTAAGTTATACTAGTGTTATACTCAATCTTGATAACATATTGAAGCTCTCATTCATCAGTATTCATCTAGCTTCTTTTATTTTGCTCATATTCAAAGCATTCCTATCTGTCGTCACCTTTCAGGAGCTTTATGTTGTGTTGTTTTGTTTTGTTCGAATTCACCATTCGATCTCCACTGACGTACACCGTCCGTATGAGCTTGCGAATGTCAAGAAATGTTGAATCCAGAATCGGTTTTCAATCGTCCTTACACAAAAAAGACGGCCACAGTGCAAGAGACGCAGTGGGACCATTTATGTAAAAGTAGGGCACCGAGTGCAGTCAAGGATTTCTGCGAAAAATCGCCGACTGATCGGCCCCGGTATTTATGCGACACAGGGAGGATGCCAAAACACCACCAAAACGGCTCTCGAGGGCCGCGGCGTAGCTTTTGTTTCCCCCCGAGAGGATGATTTCCGTAGATGGTGTGGCGGGATCGGCGTGAGCATAGCTCACCCCTGGGAAGAGTGCCCCGTGTAAGGGAGGGGTTTTTTTTTTTGAAAAGGTTGAGTGGACAGTGAAGTTGTGCGTTGTTTTAAGGCGTGTTGAGATGCTCAATTCTTTAATTCTAATGGTCTAAAAATCTTATCAAACCTCTTGAAAACTTCATATCCGATCTGACAAAGGTGACTCTCCTCTCAAATCCATCTCCAAAACACAGCAACTCAGGCGACGAAATTGCACAACCCAACACGTGTGACGTGATGGAATGGAAGTTTTTGCTTCACAAAAGCTCCAACCGAAAAACCCAACTCCAAAACGGTGCGCGCTACGACGGAGATCAACATACGGCGAATTCCTGTTGCGAAACAACAGAAAAAAAAGCGACAATCTGAGCACCCATGAACGAGGCCTCGGTACAAACGCCGAACGTATAAGGACGTTCGCCAGCGGGAAGGAATAATTTATTCGCCAGCATTTTCACCAAATTGCGTGAGGACTTCCTTAGACGATCGGCCTGGTGCGTTTTTCGTTGTTGCTGTTCGGTACCTCAGTGTCATGATTTTGGCAGGAGTCGTCATTCACGCCGCTCAACACAATCGCAAGTACACAGTACACAATCTGTTCGGTGCGTGCCGTTTTGGGCCGGGAGATGGGCTGGGAGATGTTAATTTCGTCGATAGTACCCAACGGATGCGCTCGGCTGGAACCAACATTGTTGTGATGTGTGTATGTGTGTGTGTGTTGGTTTTTGTTTCAATTTTTACACCGATTCCTATTCGGTGAGTATAGCTGTACGCGAACACGAGTTTCACCCCTAGAAGGGCAGCGAGCTGTACCGATTTAAATTTAATCCCAACTGAATCGTTTTCTTCTATCAATATCAAAAACTGCATCTTGCATGTTGTGGTTGCGTTATCTCGGTTGTGAAGCTGGTGGACACACAAGAAGCGCAAAGAAAGGAAGGCTCTTTCTCACACAAGAAACAAGCCAACAAATGTATGCTCCATTTATGTATGAGCGTAGCAAAGTGGCAAGACGACACAACGGTAGCGCACCACAAGGTGCTTCTGTACTTACCGGGTTGCCTCAGCCAGGCAACTTGAGGCGCTGGGTGTTTCGCATGGAATGAAGCTCACACGCAACACCGGACCATTCCTCTATCTCGCTCTCGCGTTTCGACGGCCGAGCGTTTGGGTGCTGTGCAGAAAGTATGTTGGCACACATAAATTAACATTTTTGATTAAATACGGCAATACGCATTTAATGTACACTGATACAGGTACGAGTACACACCTTTCGCAGTTTGTTTTGTTGTTTGTGCTGCCTCAAAGGGAATCAAATTGGTAAGTGTTGATGTGTTTACTGAGTTTTGGTAGAGTGACGCAAGCCTATAAAGCAGGACTTTTCTTGGAAGTACTCTGGGGACATTTAGACTTCTCTGGGTTGGAGAATTACAAGTTCAAGGGACAGCTTTTTGAATTTGGTAGAAGTTACCAGTTAGTCTTCAAGGGTATCAACACCGTTCCTCACCGACTGCAGAACTGAAACCAAGCAAACTGCAACAATGTTGCAGTTTGCAAGTTTTCGGCACCTGTTTGACGGTAGCAACTCCCGGGACCAAGAAAACTTTTGCCATCAGGGAACCGAACTTTACTTTTCCATTTTCCTAAATCAATTTTTCCTTCCTCGTGAGGGGTATCGTGAGATCCATAACAGGCCGACGGAATGCAAATGAAGTTTTGCACTTTCTTTGACACGCATAATCCAGCCGGTGGGCACTCGAACCGGGTCATGACAGGGACAAAACGCGTCCATACGCTTCTGGGACCTTGTTTGATCGATAGTTTAGGATGCATATACAACCGAGACATTGTTGTTGCTCAGTGGGAGAGAAATGAATCTTTCAACGGTCGCACCGGTCGTGCCTGTGGTAGGCCGGACGTGGTGTTAATGAAATCATTATCGGTTCGTTTCTGTGCCATCGGGTGGCAGATCGGGCATTGAAGGCTAAGTATGACACAGACAGACAGAGAGCGGGCGAGCGAGAGATCGAGAGAGCAGCCCGGTACGGTCCTTCGTTATCCTTCTGCGTCCATGGCGTCAACCGTCAGCCTACCGTTCGCTAGTACAGTGTTTTCAATTTTCATCATCTGCAATCGATCTTCTGTTTTCTCTTCTCTCTCCATACTACCGGTTTTTCCCCGTATCCGCCACCACCACCCTCACCGACGACCGCGCTGCACGTGAATGCGTCCGCGCCGAACGCCGACGGTGACGCGCATTTCCTGCTAGATAAATTAGAAGACACCGGTCTGCGGGTAAACGGCAAGGGCAAGAAGATGCGAAAACCGCGCACCATCTACAGCTCCCTGCAGCTACAGCAGCTCAACCGAAGATTTCAGCGAACACAGTACCTAGCGCTACCGGAGCGGGCCGAGCTAGCCGCCAGCCTCGGGCTGACGCAGACACAGGTAAGTTTCCTTTTTGCTGATCATATCAAATATCTAAGCGTGCGCACTAGCGCTAGCCGTCGTCTGGTGGGGTTTGTTTCACGCGGAACCGATCGCGCCAGCCGTCCAAACGGGTTGCCGTTTTCTTAGGACACCGATCAATCGTTTCGGAAATTTGATTTTAATTCGCTGAGGCCCAATGTGACTTTTTTTTTGCTTCCCCGAAATTCGGGGGGTGCTTGTGGCCAAATTTCTTTATTAGATTTGTTAGGCGAATTACCGTACCGGAAACAGACACACACACACACACACAGTGCTGTGTTGGTTTGGACCACCCTCGAAACATCGATATCGACATAATAATGGCTAATTTGCGACAAGCGGCAACACCAGTGTCAAAACTTTTGCCTTCACGCTTCACCCTCGGCGTTCTAGGGGAACGTGAACGTGAGGTTGGGTCCTCTTATCTGACGGGGTGATTGTATTATTTGGCAACCCTCCGAATTCTCCACGCTCCAGGAAAGATAGTTCCGTTCGCTATCCCATACCAGCACCTCCGATGTACTAAGCCAAAGTGAACCTGTTTCTACCATCACCACAAACCAGCACTCGTAACGTGTCATGGTGAAGCTGTTCGTGTTTCGTCCGGTAAAAACACAGCCCAGGAACGATACCCAACTGTAGAATATATTTTTATTTGCCCATAGAATAGAGGTTGTCCAATGCTCAGGTTGGGAAGTTTTTGGCTCGATTACCACCGATTCCCGTAACCTTCTTGGATTTCCCAGCGTGACCTCTCGGCTTGGATTGATTGACAACTTCGTGAGCGTCTGGGCAAGGAATAAGGCTGGGAAGGTTCGTTTCCGGGGTGAAAACATTTGCCACCCATTCAACTTCCCAGGTCCAGTGGTTCAAACAAACAAAGGAAACCTCGTACCGTAGTGGATGGGATTGATTGCCTTTTAGCCTCGCGCTAGTGTGAGAGTTGAGAGGCCAGTGCACGGTACACCGCTGGCTAGTACCGAGTGTGGGGTATGGCAATCGATTTTGAAAAACCAATCGACCCAATCGTTGGTCGTTTCACTTCAAATGACAGACAGCATGGAGACTTTGCGTGGCAGCGTGGCAGTAAGAAGTCACGTGCTGGTGCTGTACGGAACTTCTGCCATCTGAGCTCGGGGAGGTGTCTTGGACAACGTTAGACACAAACAAAACGTCGCTTGAACCTAAGGGAACCTGAAACCGTGAATAATACAACATGAAACCGATTTGCTATTCTACAGTGGAGGCATTGGACGTACTTGGAGACCCGGAAAACTTTGTTATCAAGGTTGGGAGGAGTTTGGATATGATTTTTTTTTTTTCTGTTCGCTTTAGTAGTTGTTTGAAAGCAACTCCAAAAATCACTGTCACAGGTGGAGTTCCTGTTTTTTTTCAACCTAACCTGCTTAGAAACACGAATCAGTTTGTTTGAAAAATCCCCAAAAAAGAAAATAGACTGGAGGAGATGCAACAACTGCCCTCTGTCGCCGGCGAGGCCCTTCCAACAAAAACTCTATTACTCGGCATCGTTTTGGGGTTTTGTTTGTGGCTTGTTCTACCCTTTCGGTGGTGGCCCGTAGCTTTTGACAACAGTGAACCCGAAACCGAAAGAGTTAGCTTCCACCGGCTTGTGTTGTGTTTTGGGGCCCACGTTTTGGAGCGTCAGTGGTTCCAGCGGTGGTAAGAGCAAATTGAATTAACGCAACCTGCCCGCCCACTATCAATAAATTCGAATTGAAAACAAAAGAAGACGTGTCCGCCCGCTGACGCTAACTGGCCCTCGCTCCACTCGCTCCCCAACTCGCTCACCAACTTCTGACATCTTGTTCCCTGCACCCGGGCGTCCTACACTGTCAGGACAAAGCGTTCTTTAGCTCGTCTCGACACAGGCTCACCCACCACAGAAACGAGTTATGCTGCCAAATGAAATTTCGATAAGACAGACGAGCTAGAGTGAGCGAAAGGCACAGAGCCCCATGGCCGGTGGTTTGTGGGTAACCACGAACGAAAATGGGCACATCATCTTCCTCCTCATCATCATCAGCAGCAACAGCAGTAACCGCAGTAGTTGTAACTACGGCAAAATAAAAACAAAACACCAAACCCCGAGAAGGTGGTTTCGAAATTTGAATAATCATCCTCACGAGGAAGCATTGTTTTGGAGCGAGTCAAAAAATCGGACAATAGAAAATGTGCGTTACACCATGTGCGTTGGTGCAAGTGTTGACACGTCTCTATCGATGGTGCTGCATCTCCGGTGGAAGCACTTTCTGGACAGCCTGTTGTATTAATAATGTCCCCCACCCAACACGGGCACACTATCGGTACAGTGTGATATATTGTTTCGCTACACAATCCCCCTCCTCGATTATGCTATCGCTTCGTCGCTTTGTGACTTGGTACACAACAGAAAAACGCTCCTTTATTATCCTTCCGTTGTTCTGGGTCTTTTTTTCGAACAAACTGCTCCTCATTTATTGATGCGCCAAGAACTGACGCCCCGAATACCATTTTGGGAGCTCACCGACAACGCGTTCGCTTCTGGTAGCGCTCCCTATTAACCTGCCTGCCTGTGAATGACAAATGTGCCGTATCGTGTCAGTGCCGTGCCGTGGATAATTTATGATACTACTCACCGTCCAACGTCAATTGTCTGGAGCATCGCCAGCATCGAACCGATTCCAGGCTCGGTAGCGCTCGAAGGTGGGTGGGTTCTAATTTCTCCATCCGTATTCCAACGTCCAGTTCGCTTGCTAGGTTCGCTGTGTGTGACACGTTCTGTGAAGCGTTCCCGCATCGCCTTATGTGGCGTAAGGCGCCTACGCACCTACGGTCGGTTTCGGATTCCGATCCGGTTAGGCAAAGAAATACACTGAAGGGGTTAAATTAATTTAAATTAATGGTCGATACGAAGCGCTGTCTCTCGCTCTCTTTCCTTTTCTGGCAGTGTCTGGCGGACAAGGGAAGAGGGCTGAATCCTATGTGGATCGAATCGGATCCGTTGTGGGCCATCCCACACGCCCAGTGACAGGCAGACGTGGCGTTGTCTTTCGAATAAAAAGCGAACGAGAAATGCAAACGAGATGGTACGCGCTTGATAGTGTAAAAGCTGGGCTTGTTGACAATATTATTTATCGCTCCATTGTATTGGCGCACCCTGTACACCCGATCGATCGAAGATTAATGGGCCACAAGTCACACGAGGTTTCCCTGTGCAGCGGGTGTGAAAGGTGACAAATTAGCACTTATGTCATGTTTGAGGCGCTACGGTGAGAACCCAACTAATCCCACCTACTCTACTCGGGTTCCGGCGCGAAAACCGCACACTTCCAACGGTGTACAACTGACAACACCTCATCGACTGCACCACCAAACCATTGTCAATTGAGTAAATTATTCACCGGTCGGCCAGCAAATTATAATTCAATTTGCAACCGGAAAATTGTCCCCGATCGTCCGAGGCGTCCTCGGTAGTCGTCATCCGGCAGCCAATAAGGTTCATCGACTACGCCACGCCACAACAGGTTGCAATTGGGAACGGAAGGATAATTGCAATCCGAAGAGGGTATTGGAACAGGGCCCGGTTCCGAGTCTTTTCGCTTTGTCTGTTTTTTTTTTTGTGTCTCCCCAAAAAATTGTGTGGACTAATTTGGTAAACAGGTACGGCACATGTAACGAGAACGAGCGAGAAGTACACGTCAAAAGGGTCTCGCACACTCGCGCACCTGTCCGAATGAGGTGGTTACAGTTTATATTTTTTCTCTTCGCCACTCGTTGCTTTATTGCTTGTAATTGCTGGCTGCCGATTATCGTTTCAATTAGCAGCCCGCAACTGCTACTAACCTTTATGGCCTGTAACTCTCTTTCTCCCGGTAGAGCGTGTGTGTGTGTGTGTGCAGGTGTGGTCGGAAAGGCGACAACTTTGCCGTACAAGACACACTTTCTGGTGACACTTTACAACGGCGCGCGCTCTTTCGGAATGCTTGCATGATTAATTGGGTGCGTTGATACGTGTGTACAAGTGTGCGTAACAGGATGGCATAATGGAGCTGTCAGTTGAATGCGTTGTCTGAGATGAATTGTTATTGTTTGAATGTCAGTTGACAGTTTAGTAACGCCGGGAAGATCTGCCTTGAAATTAGAGCTGTTGAGAGAGGATTCCAAGAAAATGAGACAATTTAGTTACTTTAAATCTGTATATTATAAATCCCAAGACATCCACTAGTGTCACAAGAGTTATTTGCTTCATCATCAATTTATAGCTAGAACTATATTCCCTTAGAATTACCGAGACAGTCATTCAAACATTCCAAACATTTCAAATGTCGCTAGAAATTGCGTTCTCTGGAACTGATGCATTAGCAAAAGCTCCAACTCACAGTTTTCTTAGGAACTCCCCCATACCTAGACCACGACTCACCTTTCCGTAGTTGGTAAACAGTAGCGATCTTTTGTGGAGCAGCTTAACTCGTACCAATCAGCTTAGTCATTCCGTCTTACTAAGCAAATAACTATTGACCGTCTACTGTGTAAATCCGCGATATGTCAGGCTAGCTGAATCGTGCCCTTTTTTTGTGCCCCCTTTAAACAAGAAACTCATCCTCAACAAGGCAACCTGACCGTGCACGGTACAAGACTCGGTACCCGTGAGTCAGACCATCTGCAGCGTTCTACTGACAGCTCCACTCACTGACAACACAATGTGGCAGTCCCGGATAAGCCCCGGAGAGGGCCGGGATATACACATCTACTCTTGACGCGCAACACGGTACGCGTCGTTCGGAAACTGTTGAAAAATCAATTTATCATCGAATATAATTGCTTCAATTATTGTGCTGTGTTGCTGTTTTTTTTTATTATCTGGTGTGTCTTCTCTTTTCACTCCTGCTGTACTCCACATCGTTGTCGTCGTTTTCTTAGTCTTCGGTTTTATACGAACTCTCGTTCCAATAGTTTCCAATAGACATACATTCCGCCGGTTGTTCAAGTGACGAGACATCGCCAAAATGTTGACGCGAGATCGGGACACACGATCGCGGTGTGTTGGCAAACTGAGCAAACATGGTTCCATGGTTTATGGTCACTCTCTTGACATCGAAACATCAAGCGGTTTGGCTGCTGGTACTGAGGCTGTTGCGGCTGCTCCTGCTGGCAGTAGTCAATCAATTCAGTTTGTTGATGGTTTATCGATTGTAATTTATCCTGTCTCGGGAGTCTCGTCCAGGGGGTTCGGTTGGTACGACGGCATGAGATGAGGAGCGTGTCAGCGATTACAATAAAACTTCGGACGCATCCCAGACATCCTTCGCTCGTTACTAAGGGAGTAAGAGAGAGAGAGAGCGCGATATACAAGCCAACCCCTTTCCGAAAATTCCCACTCCCGATTCGATTCGGAAGACATCAGGTTACTCGAGCCAACCTTCCAAAAGGTTGTAACTTAATCGTGAGCATATGTTTTCCGTAATCCTTTTTACAATGGGAAACCTGTTGCGCTGAGTCATCCCATCGATTCCCCATACTCCCGGGGAGAATATTAGACGCGTTTTAAAGTCCGCCTGATTGGGGATGAAATTGGAACAATTTTTCAACTAATTAGGAAGGTAGTTTTACCCGAGAGCCTCTGATGCAGAACCAGGACTCCTGATGTCACTCCTGGCAGTGTACGCGAGGTTCGGGTATGGTGTCAACTTCGTTGGGTCGCCTGGAACACGATGCCATAAACGGGTTGCTAATGATGTTACTGTGCCGAAACAGTGGCAGGACCTGAACCCTAATTGGTTTAGGGTGAAATCTGTAATTAGACGCATCGACATTGGGTGGGTTTTGAGCGAAATCAGGAGGGTGGTGGTTCTAGCGCATCAATAGACATCTGAGTCCTCGTGTTGGTTAATCAGACGCGTCACACTAAAGCGGCGTCCTCAGGGTTGGGCGCGTTGTTCACTAGTTCGGATGACACAGCGCCTTTGTGACGGTCGTATTGGCTAAAACGAAGCATTTCTGATTTATTCCATACTCCGGTTCTCTGTTGCCAGGCAGCAAAAGTTCCCATGCTGAATCATTGCAAAACTTCACACGGATTCGCAGTCGGACACGATCTTTGAAGAATCGCCTGGATGTAAAGCACATCCATATCAGCTCCCCCATAAGCATATAATCCTTGTTATTTTTACGACTTCCGTTTAATGATCGGCATCAGAAGGAGCATCAGTCAGATCGGACTCAGTCGCAGACTCCCCAAAGTATGTTGCGCTCTTGGCTTTCGAGCGGTTACCGTGACCCGTAACCATGGGCCGATGATTTGATTTACGAAAAAAGGCCTACCTACCTGGCTCGTGTGACCTCCTGCTGCGTTAATAACATATGCAACACACCGCCGGCAACACTGTGTCTTTCGGCGATGTGTTAGCTAATGGATCAACAACGCACAGCAGGGAATCGGTTACCGATCCGAACAGGGAAGAAAAAAGATGGCAAACGAAGCCGTGTCCGTGTGTTGGTGTTATGTGTTTAAAGAAAGAGCATTCGGAACCCCTTTTGTTGCTCCCCGATCGACGGATGGTCAGCCAAAAACACCAAAAAAACGCTAGCCGTAGCCGCCGACAGCAAAGATAATCGAAACAAATTAGTCCGATTTTATGAGGGAACCCACCTGCCGTCGGGTCCTTTTTGTTGTGAAGTTCGCGCGGATATAGCCGATGCGGAACTAAGCTCATTAAAATCCTTTCCTGGCGCCGGTTGTGCGGGAAATTCTTCGCCGATGGCACACGTTCGGGCGTTCGAGAATTGGAAACAGACGGAAAAAAGGGTCTAGAATTTGGAGCATTTGGGTGCTGGCACATTAAGCGAGTCTTTGTGGCACGTTTGTATGGGGGAAGTCCTGCAGTAAAATTTAAAGAACTAGTCAAACAAATTCTCACTCCTTTTGATAACTCTATTTCCGCTTCCTTCTGGCCGTGAACGCTCATCCTTATCGATCGTTCACCAGTTTTTCCGCTTGAATGCAAATCGGTAGAAAAGCGCATGGGGGATCACATCCAATAAATTATCGACCCTCGTTTCGCTGCACGGGTCCGATAAATCGATAAAAGTCAATTGTATTCAATTACTGTGACCCTTCCCCGGCACGACCCATTTTAGCAGCTAATTCATCCGCCGTCTCGATGAGCTAGTAGAGAGACAGAGAGAGAGAGAGAGATGTGAAAGTGAAAAGGGTTACTCCTCGAATCGATCGCCAGTGCACAAGATCAAGTAAAGTGCGTTCCACAAACTCGCACACATCAGGCCAACCCCGTGTGGACGAGCGCCTGGCCTGGTCGCGTTCGGGCGTTGTTCGGGTCAACAATTGAGCTGTAATAAATTTAATTAGCCCGTAGCCTGTTATGATTTACGGGCTCTGGGTTCGCGTTCTGGTGCGTTCTCCGGGCGTTGCGTCTGTCCGGGGCTTGAGTACGTACCGGAAGTGTCGTTTAGAGGAGAGCAGCCGGGTGCATGATGGTCAGGACAAACGGCTAGCGCTCAAGATGGCCCTGTAAACTAGAGCACAATAATTGACAGATGTGATGGGCTGCGTCATCTTGTGGCAAGAAAAGAGTTGGAGCGAAGCTAGTTGGGCTGCGTGCGATCGCTTCCCGGCGCAATCTATAAATATAAGCCCGGTCAATCCGGATTTACCGGGCGTACGACGGGGCCGTCTAATTAACTCATTTATATACACATATTTACATTAGCATATTAATCGCCCACCAGCTTAAGTGGCATGATATTGAACTAATTTTTAAAACATTCTTCTTTGCCTTGGCTTTTTTTTTACTCCCATGCAGGTTAGTAACGCACTCGAACTCGGACGGTTGGTGAGCTGGATGTTAAAGTACCCGGTTGCTTACTAGGACGAAATCAATTTACCTTCAAATTATACACGCATCGTTGATCGAGTGTATTCCAGAGTAAGTGGTGCTAGGAAGGAATCGACATCAACACGAAAACACCTTCGAACACCTCGAAACATCTTCCAACCCATCGCAAACGGTTATTTGAAAAAGGTTATTTGTAATCCTCAAAAAACATAAGCAAAGAGCTAGAGAGAGAGAGAAAAAGAAAACAGAAGCACTTCAACTCATCGCTATTACATCATTGAACCTTGAATAATGATCCACTCTTTGTCTCTTGCTTTTGTTTCCATTGGCGTGGATGATGCAAATCGGGAGATCTCGAGCCACCAGAGGGAATAACACATAGACTCCCGAAAAAATCATTAGACACACAGCCCCAAAACCAATCGAAGCTGTCAATCGGTGACTGTTGGGTGCTGTGTTATTCCTTCAGTGTGCACCCCGTTGCGAGGTTCGAAATCCCAAAAATCTAGGAGATCTTCGTTTTTTTGGAGCTAGAAAACATTCAAGCTCTGAACCGTTACAAACGAGCGCTGGACGTGGTGTGGGATTCGCGTCACTATCCATTGACGCGATGCCGCAATCTTGATCGCCGGATACACCATAGAACTGTGCCGGCCGGCTCTGTTGTTTAATATACGTTAATTAAATTTCCTTTTTCTCACTTCGCGGGCCGAAGCAGAGATGTTTGACTTCCCGCTTTTCATCGACCGACGGTGTGTCCCAACCAGAGCTATTGAACGTTCTGCCAACAGATGGACACATCGCCAGGGGAAGAAAATAGACACTGAAGGAGCTTACGAAGCAGACAGCAAGAGGACCGTTTCGAGCGGATCGTCCAACAATGTTCCGGGTGCTGTGGTGCATGTGTGTGTTGCGTATGGGAGGTTTGATTTGGATGTCAATCATAATCATGTAGTTGGGCTTAATTTCATTATCTTCTCCGGCAACGGAACAGTGCGTGCGGTGTGTGTGTGTGCAGTGGTCCGGCTGGGAATCCTGGGATTTGTTTTGAAGCTTACGACGACGAGTCGATCGATGCGTCATGACGATCAGTGTTTGGTTGATGAAACCATCAACGTTTGGTACGGTGTGGAGCCAGTTGTGCCACCATTGTCTGGATGCTGGTTGCGATGAGTTGGCAGAAAAAAAATGCTGGATTGTATTCTTGGTAAGCTGCTGAAGTATCCTGCAGACGACAAGTGGACGTGAGCACTTGGTTTGGGGTTCTATTGTGCTCCGGACTTGACTCCTGATCGGGAGAGCTATCTGTTTGATCGGCAGACATGCTGTTGGTTCATTCATTGAAGTTTTAGACAGTGTTCCTCATGCAGGCTAAAACAAGTGGCCGAAGAATTGTAGTCGGTGTAGAAGCTTGTGCTGATACGCTGAGACATAGAGTCTCTTCAAGAATTCGTATACTAGCAAACTTTATAGCTTATGGTAACCTCTATACTATAGGCTTTCCTCTCCAATAATTTCAAAACACCATACGCAACGCTTCAACAGCAAAAACACACCGACTCAACTCACTCGCTATCTACAGCAAGACAAAAAAATGAGCGCACAGCAAAACAAATGCTTAATAAGACGGCCTCCCATCTGTGCGGTTGGCGCTGGGCTCGCTTCATTCAATCATCAACATCAGCGCTAAAGGTAAACAAATAATGCACATGAAATATCTGCTCATTTTCGGACGCCGCACGCGTTGCAGCGTCCTCGCAGCCTGACCAGCAGTCGAAGGCACAAAAAACCGTACCATTGGAGCTATGGAGCACGGTGTTTTGCAGCCGAGCACACATTGGCCATTTGCCAGCTGTCATGGTGAAGTGTGATGAACCGCGGTGGGGCCAGAGGAGTCGAAACAAATGAAGGCCACCGGCGCAAAGAAGAAGATTCGCTTGTCGGGGCCATGCGTACACCCATCTTACGAAATTCATCTGTCAATGATTTATGGAATTTTATGTAGCCGAACCTTACCAAACACACCTTCGCAGAGGAGAAGCGGTGACCGATGCCGTCCGAAGGGAAGGAGCTGATGGAAGAGTTAAAGCACTATGCGTGAGTTGGTGAGGTCTCTGCTGTTAAAAATCGTGCTGGAAAAGGTTGCACATTGTTAATGCGTCTTGTGCTTGTGTGTGGAAGCGAATTAGCTCCTTAGAATGATTCTGAAAGATCATCCATAACGTATCAGACACGTCCGTAAAGCTCGTAGACAATTACCGACTATTAACCGGTAGCGGTGTTGAATGTGTTTGCATAACAAGCTTGTTTAATGTTTAAATTTAAAAGTATAACAAATGACATTTAGCAGTACAGCAGGCTACCGTCCACATACCGCAATCGAAGTGGATCTAGTGATCGATGATTTATTAAATTCCACCAGTGTCAATCGATGACATTTCTATTACAGACGTCACCGGTTTCAGCGAAAATGACGCAGACAGTGTTGGCATTACACCAGCCACAAAAAACGCACGCAACGAAATGTAGAGCTTGCGGTCAATAAAATTTCTTCCCCAGTCGTACTGGTCCGATCATCTAAATCTCCCGATCTTTCGCAGCTTCAAGGCCATGAGGATGTTTTCGTAGAATTTTCTCCCCCAAAACCACCAATATTCTGGCTTCGCTTTCTCGGCCGTGTGTTTTTGGCGGCGTTTTCGCACGGACGCAACCATTAAGACGATTCTCGGGGCTCAGCTTCTTTTCCCGGTACGGCCAGACACACAGCGGTATCTTGTGTTTTCGGTGCCGGGGCGGAGGACTTTTCTCCTCGGGGCGGTACAAGGGGCACAAACATACGCAATTCGAAGTATTGCAGAACACGGTCGGTCGGTTTTTTCTGAAACTTGGGGCGGTTTTTGTTCGTCTGTAGTGGCCCGTTTGGCCGGCGTTGTTTTTTTTGGGGAATCGGTCGACGCCCGCTTGCAACAACTCGGAGGATCAGCCTAACTGGAACTGGGGATCTGGTGCGAGTGTGTGTGTGAGAGAGTGTTGCGTGTTGGAAGCTTCGTTTCGATAGGGTTTGCGTTCGTTAAGTCTTAATTTGATCGAAATGTACAATCATTGATGTGATGTTGTTAGGTTGGATACAGAGTGAGGATCATTTGGGACCCTTTTCAAGAACTCCAAAGAAATATAAGTATTTTATTGCCAAGTTTCAATTTCTTTGATAAAGTTTTATAATACTTCGCCTTCTGTTTCGGAGTTTTAAAGAATACCACCGTACGTAACACGATCGTAAAACAATAAAGACCTGCGCTGACCGTCAAGCTCAACAGCAGCGTCCATGGATCGTATCCGACGCGAGGCCCTACGGCTGTCGTCGACATCGTCGACATCGTCATCGGCTGCACAATGTTTCGCCAGTATCGTGGCATCAGCACTGTGAGCCGTTTCATTGCAACTATTATGATGGCCGCCTTTCAAAGCGGCAGGGTTGCCTGGAGGTTGGCAACTTACCATCTACGTTCTCCAACACCCTCGGTGGACTCATCGGCTGCTGATGTTAGTTCTTATAGCAAGGCTTCCTGCTTGAAACAACGCCACGATCCGTACCAGGTTTCGATCGCAAGTTCTCTCGGAGGGATTTTTTGGGAAGTGTGTCTACAAAGTTCCAGACGTACTGCTCATCTGCACAACACCCATTCTCCCCATCACCCTCGAGGATGTGCGAGATCGTCTGTGGCTGTGTGTGTGTGTGTAAATGGAGGATTTGATTATACACTTTAAAAATTATTAATAATAATCATTTTCACTTCTTTAAGCTGCTCACAAACACACACACACACACACGCACTCAGTAGAATGAACACGATGTTGGAGGGTGTTGTCCGCAGGTGGACGTGCGCTTTCGATAATAATAGTAATAAATGTATTGATTTTACTTTAATAATATTATCACCTCCTCAGCGCAAATGATGTATTGCGAATTAATACAAACAGATGCGAGGATGTGCAACAAGTTGCCAGCCGGAACAGTAGTGTGCCAGCAGTTTAACCACCAATGGTTGATCGGTGTGATCATCTATCCCTTTGTGCGACTGTATGTGTGTGTGTGTGTTGGGGTGTGTTGATCGCGATTACATCACGTGCTTGGTCCGTTCCCACACTGGGTAAGCGCAACTACGGAAGGGAAAAAAATGACTGCACGGAGGGATTTCTTTATCCCGATCCCTCAAAGAATGTGTACCGAGTGCGTTTGTGTAATGGAATGAAGTCTTGAGGTACCGAGCCCGGGGTATTTCTGTTGCTGGGAGGTTCCGCTGCATTCTCCAGGTTTTGGCTCTTAAGCGATATCGTTTGCGCTTCAAATGAAACGCGAAGACGCGCGTTACCACCCTTTGATGAAAAACAATTAAAACCGTATCTTCTCATTTTGCCAAGTTGCGGCCCCGGTACGGCCCCGGGAATTGGAGAGTTTTGCGGTTGTTTCTTTCTCATTCTGGATGTTGTCAGTTTTTTGGGGCTGGAGCGCCGTCTTGCTGGAAAGATCTCGTGCTGATCTTATGCTCGATTTGAGGAACAAATTTTCGAACTTCGCTTTAACCATCGGAGCCAGGGAAAGTGCACAAGTCGTCGTTGGCTGTTCGGTGCAGTACGCAACCATGACGTTCTTGGGGGGGAATCATAAGAGAAAAGGACGAAGAAAAAAACGGGAGGAGACATCGGAACGCTCCAGAACAATAATCCCTAGAACTTGAGTGCCTGTATTGCCATGGCTAATGAGAATGGGTATGTGAGTGTGAGAGAGCCATAGGCAGCAGCAAAAGATGAAAAGTTTACCAGAAATCGATCACCGGCAAAGGCTACAAAGCTCCCCAACAAGCATGGCAAAAAACACCTCCAAAAAACTCAACACGAGACCCGAGAATGGTTTATGGCCGTGCAAATCGATTCGAGCAAAATGCTGTAAATCATCTCACTGACCAACTCGCAGAAAGGAGGGCCGCATTTGTTTTTCGGGACGCGTGTGTGTGTGTGTATGTATTTAATTTCCTGCGAGGACCCTCGTTTACTGGCAAAACAGTTGCTAATGAGAGTTTTAATGTTTTTTTTTTTGTGTGGCTTGAGGATGCACACCATGTCCGATGTGGCGCTTTGAATTGAGAAAGAAAGGAACAAAACAAGATATTGAAATTTTATTTGTTTTTAATTTCTTGTCTTTCCCCAAGAGAGGGTGTGAGAGAAAAGCATTGCAGCGTGCTATAGGTGGAACGGACAATGTTCGCAATATGGTTGGGCATTGGGAACGATCCTCTCGTCAGCTCGTTGTAATCGTTGATAGATTTTTTGGTGAATTTTCATTTCAACTTTCCTTCCTACTTTTTTGGGGGAGCTCGTTGTTTCGGGCGGGATGTTGTACTTCACGATTGGGAGTGACGCCACAGGCCACACTTCCACTGCCCATCAACAATTCGTTCGAGGAGAAGTTTTTTTTTTTTGGAGTGATCCTCAAGAAGTGTTGTCGTTTATGTCAGTATGTAAGGGCACACTTGATGCCTTCCTCGGTTGAAGTATGTCTGAGTGGCGATTTCTTCAAGTAGAAATTGGAAGTCGGTCTAGGCACAGCGCCGAACCTTATCCAGTGATGTCTCTATCCCTAACCAGCTTCAGCTGCTTCTCAATCAACATTGTAATCCATAAACGAACTCAAAGTGCAAACAATCGCTCCAGAAGCGCTGAGAACGATCGCCTTATTGCACTGCGCCGGGAATGCTTTAATTAGATCCCGATCACACTAACAAGGTTCGGCACGGTTTTGTCGGCAATATTGGTGCGTCCCGGTGTGGTTTCGCAATTTACGCGGCAGCACGTCTTCACGCAACGTGCAACAATCTGTCCGGTGCGGCTTTTGTGTGGCTTTTGAGTGTATCTTCAAGGTAAGCCGCCGTTAGCGAGGAGCCCGCTACGAAGACGCACCTAATTGACGTTTGACATTCCGGGATACGCCCTTCACTTGCTCCTTTGCTCCGCCCGGGTGGTAGCCCAAGAGGAAATTAACGTCCATATTGGGAAGTTCAAATCCTGACGCGTCTTTCCCTTGGCGCTTGGAGGACGAAAAGCTTTGGGAGTTACGGTGAGCGGTTGTATGCAGACACCAAGAACCTTTTCTTTGTGTTTGTGCGGTTTCCAATAGTCTAGCGCGGTCAGTAGAACGTTTCGTTGGTTTTGCTTATAATCCAATTTAATTAATTCACTTTTTCCTAACCAGACTCGCCTTATGGCGTCCGCCGTACGTGGGAAGTCTTTCACGTCTGGCGCCGGGTACTTGGAGGAGCACGACTGCCGACGTCAGATTTGATAGATCCCACTACCTGCGTCTGTGTGTGTGTGTATCGATGTAGTTGTTGGTGTGAGTAGCTTGTTTCGTCTGGAAAGTTTCTGTTTATGAAATTCTAATTTATTCATACACACATTTGTACGTCCGCAAGTCGGCGAGTTTGGAGACTGGCCTCCAAAAACAGGACTGACTCCACACGTACACCCGCAGGCTCTCATTCATACAACGAAACACTTCACAATCAGTGCAGGATGCCGCCTTCGGGTTTTTGGGTGTGTTTCTTACGTTCGGTTCATGTTTTGGCCGGTCGGATCGGGAAGATCTGGAGGCATTGGAACTGCAAAAGGGGGCCGAATCCCTTGGCTGGCTCTTCCGAAACCGTTGACGCCCACCGGTTTTTCCCGCGCACCACGGTTTTTGTTGGTTTGCCTTTCGGGGGTTCTTCTGCTTGTCCTGCTGGCTGGCTGGCTGGCTGCTGCGATCGGTTATCTAAAGCTTGTTTTGTTCGTTTTTTATGTACCAACTGTTCTAGACATGCAGCTTTAAGTTACTCTAGAGAATTTGATCATTGCTCTACGAGTTTATGTGTTATTACATTATAGGTTTATTTATGGAGAGTTTTTCCTTCAAAAGCAACACATTTTGATATAAATCATCAATGTTTTAAACTCTAAAAAGGAACTACAAGTAGACGACCGTGACTAGCAGACTGATTGTCCTTCTTGTCATACTCATTTCCCGTTGTTTTGTGTATGTCTGTTTTGATTTTTTTCAAACAAATTTACGCTTCTATGATTGAGCATACCATAGAATTGCTTCAAAGCCCACAAAAAAGCCTCAAAATCATCGACCATAAAAAAGAAAACAATATTCTAACAAGCTAACCGGAAAAGACTCTCGAAAGAGAAAACGTACCTTGTTTTTCAATACGTTCTGTATACAGCCACCTACCCACACATGTCCCTTGTTGGCCGTCTTCGGAACTGACCCAGAACGACGAGGCTAACGATTGTCATATTTTCGGCTTTTCTATCCTCCCGAAAAAAAAACGAAACGCAACACCGAACACAATCGTATTTGTTTGATGCCCCATCTGCATATTTGTGTGTGTGTGTCTGTCCGAGTCCGTGGAAAAACAATGATGAAAATATGAACCGAAAATCATCACCGCAAGCTAACCAAAAGAAAACCCAAAAATCACAAATGTCATTTTAATGTTCACCTCGCCGAATGTCACATCCACAAGGTGTCCACGGGTGGAAGAGAAGGGGCGGAGGACGTGAAGGGTACCGAAGCCACTTGACAACAGGAAACCAGCCCCAAAAATACGGGCAAGTGTGAGCAACATTCCGAACAGGTGTAGGACGACACGTAGAAGAAAAATGGGCCTCCAACAATTATCGTGTGACGTAGCGCGTGATTTTTGAATTGTGCAACACAACAGCAAAAAAAACCGGCTGTCAAACATAAACAGTGATCATATTTATTCGCTCGATAGTTACGAATAATGGTTGTTTGGTGGGTGATGACCCTCTAAGCCTCTCGATTTGGGAAGCATCCCCCAGGAAAAGACCGGAGCTTTTCTTTGCTGCGTCGATTGTGTTGTGCCTATGTCACAACCACACATTTTGACAAGAACAAACTCACATTGTTGTCAACGTTTGGGCTGTTTTTTGTTGTCTCTTTGATCGGTGCTACAACTAAACAATGCTCGTTTGTTGTTTTCCACCAACCCCCAAAACTGACCCACTGCATGTGTGAGCTCCACAGTCAACCCTTCGTTTCGTCAATATAAACACACACGTCGGTTCGGTTGCGTCGCGTCCGTTCTGGTGTTTGCTATTGTTTCGTTGCCTACTGTGGCTCCTTACGGCAAACGCATTAACTTGCATTTTTTTGGTTGTTCTCGCGGGCGCAAAGAAGAGGAAATAGAAGCAGCCTATCATTTGCCCTTCCTCTGGCACACGGTCTCCCCCACGGAACAGCGCTAAAAGCGGTGGGAAAATTAGTCACAAAAGAATGGTTGCAGCAACACGTCTGGTGGCGGGTGAAATCCGGTTCGATACTGTATGGATGCAACACACTCACAGGACAATAGGGGTAGCAGGACCCCATCACGAAACGGGTCAATAATTTATCATTCGGCCAAAATATGTGTGCATTATGAGTTTGTGTGTGTGTGTGTGTGGGGGGTAATAATAGATTTTGGTCTCGTTTTTTTGATGTTGTATTCTGAAGACTGACTCAACGACACTCGAACCGAGGCGCATTTTTTGTTCATCAATTAAGAATTGACAGGAAATAGAGACACACGTGCATTAGAGCAGTGTGAGAAGGTGTGCAGCCTTTAGTCCACAGAAGCCTTGCATAACTGTCACGATGAACACGTGCCGATTCTATGGCACTGTAGAGCGTATTGCATTTGAATAGCTCGAAATGTGTCCATAAATGGACAATTAAATAATAAAACTAGCCAAGGTCTTGCTGAACAACGAAAAGCGTTTTATTGGAAATAAAATAAGACGTAAAACAGCGTACCAAATCTCATCGCCAGTGTGTAAGCATCGCTTGTAAACATCTTATCACATCGCATTGACCTGCAGCAATAGCAACACCGATAATTGTAGGCTGTATGTGACGTGCAGCGCGTTGTGCAACAATTGTCACCAGCACGCATCCATACGCTGACGTACGCTGCGCTTACCCCGGCCGGATAGAGGTTGAGGATTTTACGAATTTACAGCATCGGAATCGTACGAATGTCCAACGACATTAACAGCACAAAAAAAAAACAGCCACCCCTTCACTCTTCAAGAAGCGGTCCATTCCATTCTTTTCAGTAGCCACGCAAAATTCCATTCACAAAACGCAAACAATTCGCGCGAAAACGGACAAACTGCGGGCCTGGAAGAACGCGCACAGTCATTCCGCGTCGGCTCGGTCTGCGTTGTACCGCCAGGCCAAGGGTTGATTGGGAAATGAAATTGTTCTACACACAGCACAGGAACCCTGGGAAGGACACGCACAATGGGCGAGAAGAAGATGCACGAAAATGCTTCCCCCCCCATTGGGATGTCCTCGATCGCTGGATGCAACCGGATGATAGTCCTGCTGTGCGCCGATGACTCCCGGCCCAAGGTGCGCTGGGAACCAACAAACCCTGAAGGGATTTGCCCGTCCGGGTGAGTGCGATTGTGCGCTGTGAGTTTTTTATATGGCATCGGTGGAATTCCGGCAGGACATTCTTCGGCAAACGGGCCCCAAAAAGGGGCCGACTACAGTACAGGGGCGCTGCCAGGAAGAATCAAGCGACCGCAAGCGAACAACGGTGGACGACATTGCGTCAGCCCGGCTCAAGACGAAGGAAACAATAAAACCGACCGTCTCCGGAGCTATGCGGGAAGTTTTGCTGTACTTTTTGTTTGTGTGTTTCCTCAGAAAACTGATGAGCAGTTAGGGGGCAGTGAGTACCTTCAGCAGAACGAAGAGAAACGTTATCGAACGTCCACGATGCAACATTTTGACGAAAGCAAACCTTAAGCGCGGGATGAATTGACGGATGGATGACCGAAGAGGCATGAAGTTCGGCCGCACATCAAAGCTTTCGATCGTAACCGGCCTCGCGCGCGCGCGCTTGTGTGAGCGGGCAAAACGTAAAACTCTGGGATTTTATTGCAATTTTCACACCGATGCACCGGTTGATGACGATGTGATGCAGTCGGCGTGGATGAGATGTGCCGACGTCCCGTAACTAACGCCGAATCCAATGCGCAACCGAACTGTGAAACTGTGGCCGGCGATCGGCAACATCATCATCGTACGTGGCGTTCAACTTTTCGGGATGCATTTTTGCGCGTTTTCGCAATGAGTTTCGCTGTGAAGTTTATGGTGTTCTTCGTTATCTGGCTTTGGTTCGGCGTACGCTGAGCAGGTGAAGTCTAAGGGCAAGTTCATGGAGCGGTTGCGCAATACAACGCCGAAGCTTAGGTTGAATGTCTAATTTGGAAAGGTATGTACGATCAGCTTATGACATGTTCGAGATCTAGTGTGACGTCTTGAACTGTGATACTGGTGTTAAATCATGCTGTTGCTTAATGATGTGTGTAGATTAAAATTTATAACTTAATAAGAAGTTAACAAGATCAGTTATTGGCACCAAGTTTTACTATTGCCCATACTCGATATGAACAGTTGTTGTTCTACCCTGATTGTAACTCTCACAATATACACGGACAACAAAGCAAAGCAGCGTCATTCTAGCGTCCATAGACATTAGACGCATCAGTGCTACTCTAAGAGACGAAACAGACAGCGCATCCGCCGTAACAAAGGGCACAAAGCGAGGGCTTAGGTTTGCGAACGACTGCGATTCCCCACGACCGACGGTTGGCGGCGTTACAACAGCACGCGTCAATTGTTGTGCACTTCCTCAATCTAGCCACGGTGTCGAACGAGTACACGACCCTTCTCGATCGTACTAGTGGGCATTAGTAAGCTGTATGCTTGTGTGTGTGTGTGCGTTTTGGTAGAGAAGGCACAGCGCCGTGATTGACCTTCACCTTCGCCCATTTCATTTCCTCCAGCACGAACCTTATCGTTGGAACTCCCCAACGCCTTATGCTGCCAAATACTCCTCGACAGAGCACTTGTTCGAGCCGCAGACCAAAACGAGACTCTTCCTAAGCGCGTAAAACTTAATTGCTATAAATTATCTCGATCTCTTCAGCTGCAGCAGGTCCCGCCGGCTTCGGTGACGATCCCTGGCGTTAGCTAAACAGCATCTCGCTCCCGGAGGATCACGGGCCGGTACGGGGTTTTATTGGTGTGGAGTGCCGTGACATGTGATGTCGCTTTCTCTTTCGCTCAACACCCACTCTTGGCAGATCGGTAACGTTTCGCCGACTTGTGTGCGTGAAGAAGCTGTGAAGTCGACCGGAGCAGAAGATTCATTCATTAATTTCCGGCGTTAAGATGCTTATCAGCGGCAATCATCATTCTAATGAGCGAGATGAATGGACAACAAAAAAAAACTGGACCTCAGAGTAGGACGAGAGACTGGGTTTTCGCACATACAAAACCCGAGAAGGTGTTTGGGATGGTGGGCAAAGAAATGATTAGCAAGATCATGGAAAAAAAAAACTTCGTGAACGATAGTTACATGCGTTCGTATGTACACGGTGGGAAGTGTTTGCCGCTTGACAGCTTCCTTCCTCGAAGTTGAAGTTGCTTAGGCACCACCAGTACCTAAGTGAAAGCAATTACATCCCGTCAGGCAGATCTCGTCGGTCTTAATCGTGTTAGCCATTCGCACACAAATGTGCTACTCTCCCAAGTGTTGGCCATTTGCGTAATTGAAGGCTTAATGGTGAGCTTTAAAAGGGACAAAAAAAACTTATCAAGATTAATAAGCAAACTTTAGATAAGCTGTGCAACAAATGCACTCTTTAATGTGTTCTTTTTCTGATATTCATCATCAACTGCATCTTGTTTGTCGCTCACTTTTAAATGCAAAACAAGTACCCGCAAAACCGGCCATTCTGGCGACGATCGGATAGTGTGTGGCGCCCTAGCCCTGGAGGTGATCGACGAGGGAACAAAAAAATCAACTTTCCAAAAGCTTAGACCACCACCGACCCAGGTAACGGTGGCATGACACACATGTAACGCTTCCGTTCCATCGTTAGCCCATCTTGTCTTGGCGAACGTCTTGCTACGGTATCTCACCTGACCGTTGGAGACCGAGAGTTGGAGACCCACAACAAGGCCACACACACCGTCACAGCGTACCGGCCCGATTGGAAAACTCCCATGGAAACCAACTGCAAGCGCCGTCAGCTGCTTGCACAAACGACCGTGCGCGTAGCCACATACAACACGGCACTCAAAGTGAACGGCGCACAGGAAAACATGCCTATGGAAATTTGTCGACCCACCTTCCGTCTGGACTCCTATGCCCCTCTAGACAGAGAAAAATCTACAATTATCATTCAATCACTCATCAATATTAATCGATGCATCAGATTTTTCCTACGCCACCACAATCGAACGCACCACGGCAGCGAGCACGCACACCAGCTGCTTAGCTGGAACTGGTTCTCTGCCTTCGATTAGATGTCAACTAAGACGCATTCCGAACGGGTGCAGGTAATGTGCGTGCACTCGTCTCAACTGGCCTCCGATGTGCCGACGTCCCGTAACTAACGCCGAATCCAATGCGCAACCGAACTGTGAAACTGTGGCCGGCGATCGGCAACATCATCATCGTACGTGGCGTTCAACTTTTCGGGATGCATTTTTGCGCGTTTTCGCAATGAGTTTCGCTGTGAAGTTTATGGTGTTCTTCGTTATCTGGCTTTGGTTCGGCGTACGCTGAGCAGGTGAAGTCTAAGGGCAAGTTCATGGAGCGGTTGCGCAATACAACGCCGAAGCTTAGGTTGAATGTCTAATTTGGAAAGGTATGTACGATCAGCTTATGACATGTTCGAGATCTAGTGTGACGTCTTGAACTGTGATACTGGTGTTAAATCATGCTGTTGCTTAATGATGTGTGTAGATTAAAATTTATAACTTAATAAGAAGTTAACAAGATCAGTTATTGGCACCAAGTTTTACTATTGCCCATACTCGATATGAACAGTTGTTGTTCTACCCTGATTGTAACTCTCACAATATACACGGACAACAAAGCAAAGCAGCGTCATTCTAGCGTCCATAGACATTAGACGCATCAGTGCTACTCTAAGAGACGAAACAGACAGCGCATCCGCCGTAACAAAGGGCACAAAGCGAGGGCTTAGGTTTGCGAACGACTGCGATTCCCCACGACCGACGGTTGGCGGCGTTACAACAGCACGCGTCAATTGTTGTGCACTTCCTCAATCTAGCCACGGTGTCGAACGAGTACACGACCCTTCTCGATCGTACTAGTGGGCATTAGTAAGCTGTATGCTTGTGTGTGTGTGTGCGTTTTGGTAGAGAAGGCACAGCGCCGTGATTGACCTTCACCTTCGCCCATTTCATTTCCTCCAGCACGAACCTTATCGTTGGAACTCCCCAACGCCTTATGCTGCCAAATACTCCTCGACAGAGCACTTGTTCGAGCCGCAGACCAAAACGAGACTCTTCCTAAGCGCGTAAAACTTAATTGCTATAAATTATCTCGATCTCTTCAGCTGCAGCAGGTCCCGCCGGCTTCGGTGACGATCCCTGGCGTTAGCTAAACAGCATCTCGCTCCCGGAGGATCACGGGCCGGTACGGGGTTTTATTGGTGTGGAGTGCCGTGACATGTGATGTCGCTTTCTCTTTCGCTCAACACCCACTCTTGGCAGATCGGTAACGTTTCGCCGACTTGTGTGCGTGAAGAAGCTGTGAAGTCGACCGGAGCAGAAGATTCATTCATTAATTTCCGGCGTTAAGATGCTTATCAGCGGCAATCATCATTCTAATGAGCGAGATGAATGGACAACAAAAAAAAACTGGACCTCAGAGTAGGACGAGAGACTGGGTTTTCGCACATACAAAACCCGAGAAGGTGTTTGGGATGGTGGGCAAAGAAATGATTAGCAAGATCATGGAAAAAAAAAACTTCGTGAACGATAGTTACATGCGTTCGTATGTACACGGTGGGAAGTGTTTGCCGCTTGACAGCTTCCTTCCTCGAAGTTGAAGTTGCTTAGGCACCACCAGTACCTAAGTGAAAGCAATTACATCCCGTCAGGCAGATCTTGTTGGTCTTAATCGTGTTAGCCATTCGCACACAAATGTGCTACTCTCCCAAGTGTTGGCCATTTGCGTAATTGAAGGCTTAATGGTGAGCTTTAAAAGGGACAAAAAAAACTTATCAAGATTAATAAGCAAACTTTAGATAAGCTGTGCAACAAATGCACTCTTTAATGTGTTCTTTTTCTGATATTCATCATCAACTGCATCTTGTTTGTCGCTCACTTTTAAATGCAAAACAAGTACCCGCAAAACCGGCCATTCTGGCGACGATCGGATAGTGTGTGGCGCCCTAGCCCTGGAGGTGATCGACGAGGGAACAAAAAAATCAACTTTCCAAAAGCTTAGACCACCACCGACCCAGGTAACGGTGGCATGACACACATGTAACGCTTCCGTTCCATCGTTAGCCCATCTTGTCTTGGCGAACGTCTTGCTACGGTATCTCACCTGACCGTTGGAGACCGAGAGTTGGAGACCCACAACAAGGCCACACACACCGTCACAGCGTACCGGCCCGATTGGAAAACTCCCATGGAAACCAACTGCAAGCGCCGTCAGCTGCTTGCACAAACGACCGTGCGCGTAGCCACATACAACACGGCACTCAAAGTGAACGGCGCACAGGAAAACATGCCTATGGAAATTTGTCGACCCACCTTCCGTCTGGACTCCTATGCCCCTCTAGACAGAGAAAAATCTACAATTATCATTCAATCACTCATCAATATTAATCGATGCATCAGATTTTTCCTACGCCACCACAATCGAACGCACCACGGCAGCGAGCACGCACACCAGCTGCTTAGCTGGAACTGGTTCTCTGCCTTCGATTAGATGTCAACTAAGACGCATTCCGAACGGGTGCAGGTAATGTGCGTGCACTCGTCTCAACTGGCCTCCCTCAATGCCCGCCACCCTGGTCCTTCAATCCTCGGCGTTAACCTTTCACGCTTTGGGGGTGTAGGGTTTTGGGCAAACCTGGGGACAGGGATGGATAGCGAAGGGGATCTTTGTCTTTGTCTAATGACCGATGACGTCATGTTCCCAGCCATGCTAAAAACAAAGTAACGCCTGACACACACACACAGTTTTGTTCCTGTACACCGGTGTTTTGTGATGTGGGAAACGAGATTGTTTCATTTCCCGGTATGCAACAATGATTGCTATCATCACCAAGCGGCCTCATCGATCTTATAGGGGGAGGGGGCGTGGATGTAAAGATCGTCGAACGGGGGTTGCCTAGTAGGGGGAGGGTGGAAAATCCCCACCTTACTAGGGCTTTTATAGTGCGGCACATTCTTTGGATAGGAATGACTAAAGCACGGGGAGTTTGTTGGTGATTTTTGTTGCATTTCTTGGACATTAGTTTAAAGGTGTTTTTGTCTGGAGTGATGACTTGGCACACAGTTGTCATTTTGTGCTTTATTTGATCAAGAAATCTTTATTATCTGGAATGGATTATTCGGGTCTCTAATCATTGCCTGTTTAGCTCTAGTTAAGGTCCTTAAAATATGACTTTAAATAGGGATCTGCTAAATTAGACTTTATGTCTTTTTCGAATTTATGCCCCAAAGTCTTCAATTTCTAATTCTCACAAAACCTCATCAGCTTTTCAAAACGCTCTCGATTGAGGACTCTTATTTCAACAACCAAAATATTGAAGAAATCTCCATATGCATTATGGATTCTCGTTTGGCACAATTTTCTCGCCACAAAGTTCTCCCAACACGGCATCCACCGCTCAAGGCCTTGTGTACACTTGCCCCGAGCTGTAGTGCTACCGGTCTAAGCCTGATGTGCATTTTCTTCGGTGTGATTTCCCTGTGACTGTATCGTTTTACGAGCTCAAGTTAAACCACCCGCTCACGGGCGGATGATCGTTGTACGGTCGGCAGTACCTCCGACCTTAATGATGAAATCCTGCGGGCAAAAGATCGTGATCACCAGCGGTAGGTCGAGCTGTACCGATCGCCGAAGCACCGAACCGATCGAACGCGTTCCGTTACGCATCGAATGAATAATTAATGCGGCGTGTACATTGCGATCGTAGCGAAAATGAAGTGATCTTTGGAGAAACGATGGGAATGGAGAATGGGTTGTTGTGGAGGTTGCGGAGGTTGCCTATACACACACACAGCCGGAAGTGAACAGAAGGGAACGGTGTGTCGTTTGCTGGGATGCTGATTTAGAGTACGTGTGCGCAGGTGCAGGCAGCCGTTCGAAAAATCGACAGCAGCAAATTGTGTTCGCGTGTGCGCAGCTATCAGCCGGTTGCGATCGTTGGGGTGGCCTGATCTTGAAACTACCCTGCACTACCCGCTAAGAAGGCGCAACTGCAACCACCGTCCGGCGGGTGCTGTCGACAGCGAAACGACAACAACAACAGCGAAAAACGACGACCGGGCCGTGATTGAAGCTTGACGCTTGATGGCAAATGATTGATTTCTTTCATAACTCTCGATGAACTGTGGATCAAGCAGCAGGCACGCTGGTTGGGGGGGGTTGCAGGGTTGCGCAAAACACGTCTCTAATATGTAGGCACAGTAAGCCGCACGTACACGATTCGATACTTACGATCAAGGTTTTCTAGGAACGAGCAAAGAAGCAAAAAAAAAAATCACAGTTCACACGAACTAGCAAGAACACATATAGCACCACGCGGCAGCAGGCATCTAATCTCAAGGTGCCGCCAAATGCACCAAATGACGTGCCTGTGGGCAAATTATGCCTGATAAAAAAAAAGCACAAGCAGCACAGAGATGCGAGCAAAACATTACATAAAACGATATGTTTTTCGTATCTATTTCCAATAAAGTTAAACATTTTATTGCAACATTAACACACACTTGCCAGTTCCTTGCGAGTTGATAAAGTTGTTACACATCCTGATAACAGTTTGAGCGTGGGTCTCCCAAAAAAAAAAGGCTTACCAATTCTCTCTCCCTCTCGCCCGCGGTCCACGCACGGAAATGTGTTCGAGGCTAAATAAATTGTAAAAGTGCATTCCAACCGCCGGATGAATGGCAGATGTTGGTGGCATTCCTTTGCGGTGTGCGCGCGCGTACGATCACACAAAGCGATCTTGCGCGAGAACTTGGCTCCCTTTGGCGAACCTACCGAATTGGGGCAATTAAACTGGACAATAAAATGTCTTCAAGTAGGCGCCTGTTTTCTGTTGCTGCGGCGGATGGTCGGGTTTTCCCTTCTTCGCCCGGCACTCTCTCTCTGTGCGTGTGACTGAGCATCATCGATACTGTCTGTCACGCAAAGAAGCAAAACAGCGCGACCGCACATTTGCCCATCATTCCCACGTCGTTACAATTTATTAAAATAATTAAATAATTGAAATTGTGTCTTTCCTTTCTGCTTGCTGCTTTTTTTTGCGTTTAATTCAAAGCATTGAAAACAAAACCGCAGAAAAAAAATGATTACAGAAAAGCGAAGCGAAAAGGGCATTTTATTTTGTCTTGGTCGTCCAGCCGTGGTCGGAAGTCGTTGCCTGTCAAGATGTCGAAGTTTACGATAAAAATCGAATGCAACAATCCAACTATTCATCAGTCGTTTCCCTATTTCTGGTTTGGAGTGTGTGTGTATGTGTGTGTGTGAGGACACATACAGCAAGAGACAGAGAAGCGAAACCGCTCGATGGTTGATCGAATTGCATATAATGAATGCATATTTTCCGCATGACAGATCTAGCGTAACCGCGTGGCAAACGTGCTCTTCACCGTTGCATGTCGGTTGTCGCCGGCTCTTCCAGGTACGGATGACACTCCGGATGAGTTTTCTTTCTCCAGTGATAGTAACCTTCGTGTTTCCAATGTGCATTCCCGCTGTGAAGAATCTACATCAGTGTGCAAGCTTAAAGTGAGCTTAAACTCAAGCAGAGCACTTAACAATCAGAAATCGGTTTTATTCGTTTTTAATAATTTCCAAGTTTTGGGAAGGGTGGTTTGAGAAAATCTTCCAGAGGCATTCCTCGATACGCTTCGTTGAAGCTTGGATGGAAGGAAAGTATGTGGCAATGAGGGTCAAGTGAAATGGGGTATTGCTTGTTTTTTCCCTTGATTGATGCACTGTACAAGTGTAGCCAGTTGTAGTCATGAATTCTCGGCACATCCGGTCTCAGGTTTGACAGCCGTCTTAGACATCTCTCCGATCGACCGGCTATGCTTGTTCACCTACATTTCAAAACACCCCACGGAAGCAACTCCAACCTTTGTCCGAAGGTACAGTCTCGATGTCTTGGAAGGTTGTCTGTTTGCTACATTACCCGAGACCAGTGAAGTCATGTTAAAGGTTAGCTGAACGTTAATCGAATGCGACACGGAGTGTCCGACGTCACCTGGTACCGTCAGTGGTTGTCTCAGCGATAAAGAGCGAGACGTTGGCGTACCCAGCAACGATACCTGACGCGTTTTTCCTTTCCAAAGCTGGCAACGCAATGCAAGGGTGAACAGGCAACAGAGGGTACAAAAAAAATCTCCCATAGTACACACCAAACGCTTGTTGCCCGCGTGTGTGTGCGTGTGTGTGTGTGTGCGAGCGTGCAAAAACCGCCCCTCATTTGTATTCCACGTTGTCCGCACATCAGTCAATTTTTATATCTGCTTTCGAGAGTGAAGCGAGCTTGGCCCGATGCACCGTTGATGCAACATCAACAAGTGTGTGTGTGTGTGTGTTGGGCGATTTTTTTTTCCTCCCAGGTTGATCTTCACTGCATGAAAAAGCTGTCGCGCGGCTGATGATGAAGATCGCAGGGTTTGGAAGCAAGGGCAGAAGGAGGCGAGAAGGTGTTGAGGACGGAGAGAAGGGCAAAGAAGGGTTATATAGTGTTGTGGTGTCGGTGCATTTGATGCGAGTGACGAATGCAGCTCACAAACCGGCTACAACAACATCATGATGACGCGCGTATGTCATTCGGCCTTAAAACCGCGTGTGTGCAAAGGTCCGGAAGATCACAACACAACACGATGAACTGCATAACTCTTCTTTCTCTGGGGGGCCAACGAAAACGACAGATGGTCATCACCACACAAACAGAAGTCGATGTCAGCTGAGTTTGCCTGGTTTTTTGAGTGATGAGACTAACAGGAAGAAGAGTACTGGAATCGGTGATGCAAGAGAGTAGTTGTAGAGTTTGGAGTAGGTAGATCACTTTTCACTATCTAATCGCTCTCAAGATTTGAACGCACGACGCACGATATGACAAGCTGCAACTCTCTCGTTGGTACCACCGAGATGTCTCACTTGCGTTACGTTGCGTTGGTAATAAATAGCTCAAAACACATGCTTGCCACAGCGATTTAATCGTGTCCCAACCGGAGGTCCTAAATCCCTACCTCACGCTGACATCTGACACTGTGCTCCTGTCATCGATCATTCCATCCCGTGGTTACCTCGATATGATTGAGCAACTGTTTTGACAAGCGATCAATTTCGATCGACACTTTCCGATCTGCCGTATCCTTCCGCCGAACGTCCTAATACGGCAGAGTCAGGCAGACAAACGGCTCACAACAAAGCGATCCGGTTGGTGTGATATTTTTATTAGACTGTCACACGACCGGTGTAAAGTTCTGTCACCGGTTTCCTACTACTGCTGCTGCGTGCGACCTCATGGGACATGGGACGGATTCGGTAGCTTGAAAAGATCTGTTTCATATAAACGGTTTTTTTCTTCCTTGTAGCCCTTTTTCTCGCAAGACAGTCTCTCCCGAGGGAATGAACTCCCTCGATTCTGGGAAACGTGTTTTCTCTTTTTGCCGTGGCGGACCGGGGGCAGCCACGCGGAGAAAGCACTCGGGGGGGAGATGGATGGAAACCACACAATCAATAGTGAAAAATTTATCATGCGAATTGATACATTTTATTTATCCTCCTCCTCCTCCTCCCATTCCCCTTTCCCTCTAGCTCCCATCGGCCATCGGCTCCGAGACGATGTCACCGAGAGACATCCGAGGTCCGATGTCTCGGGACGGGAAAACAATCGAGACATAAATCTAACCTTGTTTTTTTGTTCGTTTGTTGTTGGTTTTTCTTTCGTCCCCGGGTTTTCGTTCTTCGCTTCGCGCTCGATCGCACACCGAAAACGCGGTGGCAACTTCCGTGGCGCGGCTTTTGCCAACCTTGGCGACTCGTTTCTCGCGCACACGCGTACACGCACGCACTCGCGCAAGCGATCGAGGCAGCCAATGCCAATTATGGGGCTCTCGCGGGTTTATCGGGGCTCTTTTATCGCAACCGCGGCATTACTGGTGTCGGTGTCGCATCAGATCGCTAGATCGAACGGCGGATGGGTTTTCTGCGGAGAGCCGGTGGTTTACATTCCGGGCGCGCTTGTACGTTTGATTGCGGTGTGGTTTCGCCGTTTGGATCGTCGGGACCGATCGATCGATCTGGTGCGATCGATGTTGGATTGTGTTGGAGCGAAGACTTGCGAAGGTTGCTAAAATTCTGTAATCTTTGCGTTGTATTGTTTTGATCCATAGTTATTGGTCAGCTTTATTGATTGTGGATTGAGTTCTATCTGAATACTGAGCTCGATTCTATGTCTTACCGAAGCGAACTTCGAAGGCAGTCGACCTTGATGTTTGATGTGTGTTTTTTTCCAACGATTTGAAATCACAAGAACAATGTCACTTAAACTCTCCAGTGCGCACGGTGCGGTTAGGTGCGCACACCCAAAGCAAGCCGTTTCCTGTCCTCGGCACACCCCTCGGCAGTGTGCTGCACAGGAACATTAGCATCGGCAAAGCAACATCCGTGGCGTTCCACCACTGTCACATCGTACCTTCCGTCAGCACCTTATAAACTTCAGCTCATCAAAAAGAAGCGCGTATACACACCAAGCAAAAGATCTGCAGGCCGTGACAAGCCTTTGGACTTTGCGTGTGCACACACACACACACACGCAGTCCAAGTCACGGTTCGATGAGAGCACCCAGTACGGGCACGGAGTGGCTTTCGTCTTCGCGCTACGCTACACCGCACACCGATATGTAAACTTCAATTTATAATTTATATGTTCTTGCCTATCGTCGTCTTTGTTGCCGATGGTTTCGTGGGAAGGTCCATTACATGGGCGAAGTTCCGGACGACACCGGGAGCTTTGTCAGATTTGTCCCGTTGAGGGGCAGATGGGAACAGCCATGAATAAGGCAAAAAATCGTCGAATCTGATCGGATGTCTTCTTAGCTGATGCGCGTTCGCGGTGGTCAGGTCGACATCAGCGTTGACTGTGTGCGGAGTCGCGGGAACTCCTTCAAGCGTTGTTTGGTTCCCGTTAGCTCACATTCATTTCGAGGTGTGTGTGTTTTTTTGTTTGCTGTTAAGAAGAACTCTCCAAGAAATGATGGGAAACTCCTCAAAAAATCTACATCACCATACAGAGTATTGAAGGCCAGTACAGCAAGTCGTTAACATCCTGTGGAAAGCTTTTCAATCAAAACCACCTGTTCGTTGGCATAGCTTCCGGAGTTGCGATAAATAAAACCAATTATTCGATATCTAGAGCTACTGTAGCAGTATGCAACGCTCGTTACTGCCTACCCGAATGTCCTGCGCAGCTATAAAATCCCATTTTTCTCACCATAAAACCGAGGCACACCACAGTGTTGCTTGCACCCTTGCAAGTTGGAATTAATTATCGCCGAAGCGTATGGATTTCAGTCTTAACGTTTTATTTACACAAGCAATGCCGTGCTCCCTGCTTTATGCTCTAGCGCTAAGTACACCCTCTCATTAACGATCACCCGTAAGCTACGTGGGCGCTTAATCTCGATCGATCTGCACAGAGATTAAGGTATTATGAGCCTGGCGAGAAATGAATACCTTATGATCCCCTTTTACAGCAGGGTAGCTATAAAAGTCCCCGGAACGGAACTACTGCTGCATGTACAGAGCGTACAGAGTGATTCGCATTGTCGCAAAGAGTTCTCCAGAAGGGGAGCTAGCATGGAGAGAGATGGGAGAAGAGTTTGGTGGGTAATAAAAATAAAATAAGGTGGTAATGGCACCCCATCAATTATTCAAAATTTTCTCTTTACGCTCCACCATGGTTCCATGGTCCTACCCAGTGTGTGTGAGTGTATGTGTGTGTGTAGTGTCCCCAGGGCGAAGAATCCGTTTTTCGACCCTTCTCTCTTTCGCTGTCCAGCGTTGGAGAGTCCATGTTTGAGGCTTCCTATCTTCCACCGATCGAGTTCCGGACGGGCGAATGGAGAATCCTTTCGATGTAAACATGGATGCCACAGGCAATTCTGGACCGGACCGATACGAGAAGAGTCCATTGGCTTGGAATTGGAGGCTGTCCTGGCTATGGTTCCGAGAAGATGCCCGAGGCTCGCACAGAAGCCGGGGATTGAAGATTCTTCAGACCTTCAGACCTGTTCAGACTGTTGATACGGGAAGAACATGGTCTCCGTAGCTTGTCTGAGGGTTTTTTTGTTGTACTCGTCCAATGTTTCTTCATTTGCGTCTTCACTCGAGGGAGGTGCCTTGGAGTGTCCAGACTTTGGAGGCCCTCTGGAGGCCGGTCTACGAATGGGAGAGAATAAAACCGTTCTTCCCTTCTTTGCTGGAGTTTTTTTTTTGGCAAGCTACGACTCGGTACGCTGGCGGGAATTCCTTTCCACAAGTCACCTCCCAAGTTCTCAGCTTGGGAGTTGGCGAGCTTGAGAAATCGTTTGCATGAATGGAAACAAAACGGGCATCAGCATAAAACGTCAGCAAAACATTGATCAACATGCTGTTTCCCGTCGGCCGTGTATGTACATACCCACCAGCCATCCATCCATCCACATCGGACTAGTTGCATACTTAATGCAACTGTTCAGAAAACGAAGAAGAAGAAGAAGAAACCGCGTTGGCCAACAACTTTGTTGCCAGTTCACATGATAAAAGCTCGTTGTTTTTTTTCGTCTTCTAGTTTCCTTATCATTGCAAGCATGACACACACACACTGGGTGGGAAACACCCATTTTCTCGCGAGGAATATCAGCGCAGCGCATGAGCACTCGGACTCGGAAGTTCTGGAGCTGCTTGGGCGGGTGGGTCTCGTAGGTGGAACATGGAAGCATGATTGATGTTTGAGGTTAGGCGCTCCGTGTCAACCTTTGACACTTTTTCACCAGTTTTACCTCCGAAGGAATGTGTCCTGTGTGTGAGAGTCCTGGTCGCTCAGTGCCATTTTCAGTACATGTCAAATAGCGCCACAACGAGCGCCATGTTCCGGGTGACGTTTGCGTGTCGAGGCGCTCGTCGCTGTGTGTCACTGGTTGATTGTAATCTTCCGAATGGGGGAAAAAAACAGTGTACTCTCAGAACACGTCCAAAGTCTCCCGAACACACTGAACACCGCAATGCCGAACGAGGGCGTTTCAAGTACGCGGTGCGGTGAAACTTCGGAATCGAAAGCCCTGTAGGGTTCTTCCCTTCAGCGTCTCGGCTCTACCGGTACCTCACGAACTCACGAACTTCAACGGTTCGAGAAAAAAACAACGAAACCGCAGCAGAGGGAGCGATATCTTAAAGGTTGTGTGAGCCGCTTTCGAAATGATAAATTAGTGGCAGGAAGTCGATGCGGGAGGGTTTGGTGAGTGTTTTTTTTTTGTTGGTTGTTGCTGAGTTGTTGTATTCGCTGCCGTTGCTGTTGCCCTCAAGGACAGGTCGTCGTAGCCGTCGTAGCCGTCGTGGTCGTTGTCGTGTTTGTTGCTGGCGTGACGGACGGAGTTTTGGAATCCTTGATGGACAGGTACCTCCACCTCCGAATGGTTCGGTTGGGTGCTCGGGGCTGTGGGTTAAGCAATCGTAGCGAAACAAACGTGCCGGATGGAAAATCTAGAATGACACGATGGCGTTCGTTAGTGAAATATCCCACACAAGAGAACGTAGTCTTGTTTAAGTTTTGGTTAATATTCTAGTGACATTAGTTCTCCGCCAAACTTATTCTAATGTCCCTTTAAAAGTACTTTGTAAAATGTCTCCTGTGTCCTCTAGGAACTCTAGAAAGAGGAAGAATTTTGAAGACTTTATTGTCGTCTAAAATTATTGTAATGTTTCTAATTAATTAAGGAGTTCTAAATCTTTTATAGCTGTATGCTAGAACTCGAGAGAACTCTTTTTATCGTCTAAACCGTTTCTCGCGTCAAGACTCGTCCAAAATAGTACTTTACCACGCAGACTCTCCATGCTCGTATGGCAACTTAATTAAGCCAAACTTCAAACCCTCCAACTGCATCACAGTCATCCAGGGCACTTCCGAGACAGCGCGTCTATCGGATACCGTCCAGTGTACAGAAACAGAAATCCCTACCCTCGATCCCTCGCTCTCTCGGTTTCGCCCTCACCCTCTGGTAACGCCGTCCGCTCCGTATGGCGCATCTCCTCTACACGCCGAGGGCGGAAACATTTCATTAATCGCTGTTTATCAGTTTTAATTTTTATTTATGTTCGCAGTACGGTGCACAGAGTGTGCCCGCATCCAGGCACTTGTCACAACAGGGCCAGGGCACAGCTTCAGTGTGTACACTCACACATGCTGCATGCTTTTGGAAAACTGTGTCAGTTGTGCGACGGTGCGTTGGCAGTACACCGGTTCGTTCGGAGATCATCTCGCTCCGGTTTGGTTTGTGGACCAACGCTGACGATCGTCTTTGATTTAAGCGCAGCCGAGCCAAACATCGAACGTGCGCCCGTGAGCTGCCAACATGCCCGAGATACTACGGCCGGCTGGAACCAGCCGAGCCGTTCAATTGATTTAAATAACTCCCATGGGAGAGTGTGTGGTTGAGCCCGAGTGGATATCATGTTGGTGGCGTGCTCTAATCAGCTTTAATCAGCCGTGATTTACGGCGATCTGTACACGAGTGTGTGTGTGCGCCTTGGCTGGACGAGTGTTTTTGGAGATTTGTGGACATGGTGCAGATTGCCTTCGAGTTGTGATTTCGCGCGAAATAGTACATAAAACCCAATTTCAACCAAGTATTGCCAGATTTGCAAATGTTCGAGGTCAATCATCCTGCCGTCGGAATTTGATGGAGCGTCCTCATTCTTGCTCCGCGCAATTGATTGAACCTAACTGATCAATTGCAGTGTCCGTCTCCGGTGGCTCCGTATCCAGTTGGTATACCGTTCCCGCAATTTCTAAATATCGCCATCTAGCGGCTGTTTTACATACTGCTTGACATAATTTTATCCACACCCGGTGGGACTACCGAAGGACCTAAAGCGTTATCGACTGCTGGGCACTGGGACGAGCGAGATATGTGACCGTGTGTGTGTGTGTTGTCCATATCTCATTTAAATAATATTTCAATTAAAATGGAAAATTTATTCCCCCCATATCGTATCCCCCCATCCCCCATACGCGCACACCAAATGAGTTGAACCCCCGAGCTCGGACGTGTTCTGTTCTGTTGCCGGTACTGGTGGGCTGGTGCGATAAGCTTTCAGTTTTGTTGTATTATAGTTTCGCTCGCTTTTTTTCGTTCGTCTCTCTCTCCCTCTCTGTGTATTTCGTCCACGTGGTGTGTGCCCCGCACTGTGTGTCGTTTGGTAGACGATTTTATCAAACCCGGTAGCCGAGTCCGAGCGGTGAAAGAGCTCGTTAAAATGGCATCGACGTGGACCCCGTGCGTGGCGTAGAGAATTTGTTGCAAAAATGGAGATGAAAAATAGCGCTCTGGCCGTCGGTTGGGGACCTGAAGCACGATGAATTTGTATGCCTACTATCGTAAAAAGGGGTAGGGGAGGAAGGTGGAGAGAAGTGGTGGGGAGGTGATTCTAATGAAGCAATACGGACATGATATTGCGCAATGTCAGTGAATTTTTATGATACACCGTGAGGATGGGTGACATGCAAATCGATCTAAGCTATATCGATGGACGCATCTGCATTTATGATGCGGTACAAGAGTTCTATCATACATAAATGTAAAATAAGTTAATGGATTCATGCAGTTTTTTTTGTTTCGAAACTCACGTAAATTATGCTCATGTTGTCATTCGAAAGTAAGCCATAAATGTGATGTTTTTTTAAATTGCTCCTAATATTAAATAATAGCATATATTAAACTACGTTTGCTCAAACATCAATATAGTATTTATTGTACTCCTAAAGTTCCTTAACTAATTGTGGAATAAAGAATTCCTTCTATTCTTCTCTCACAACACCGATCAAACGTCTTACGTCTTTTTCGTCGATTTTGTCGCATCGCATCGACTAGCTGATGCAACATGAGCATGCGACATCACGCACACGCAACATCAGTCATCGCAACATCCATGTGAACAATTTTAGCTGCACTTTTCTTTATTCGCTCTTTTTTTCGGGTCATAAAGCAAATTTCTTCGCAATTTCTTCACATGTCTAACAAAAACTTTAATCGATTTATCATACCTTTCGTCTGTTGCAGGTTAAGATCTGGTTTCAAAATCGGCGATCGAAGTACAAGAAGATGATGAAAGCGGCGCAGGCACCGGGCGTTGGTGGAGGACTTCCATTGGGTGGACCGAACCAGGGAGGCCACAGTCCGTCACAGCATCAGAACATGCATCAAGGTACGAGAGATTGTGGTTTTATACTCCAGATTTAAAGTCTCCAGATATCTCCTCTTATTTTTCGAATCAAAATGTCTTTACTAACATTGTTTGCTCTCCTCTTTTTCTCTCTCTCTATCACCACAGCACCCGGTGGCGGCTCGAGCAGTGGTTCGCCTTCGCATTTCCTACCTCCCGGACACAGTCCAACGCCGTCTAGTACCCCCGTCTCGGAACTATCACCTGGTAAGTGTAGTCTAGCTAGCATCACTAGTCCGACCCCGAAATTCCATTGCCTTGAAACGCTGAAGACTAATAGCGCTATTCGCTCACTACTGGCCGCATTCCAGGTCTTAGTCCGCCCTCGCAAGCACCCTGGGAGCAGAAACCGCCACCGCATTGGGCCGACCACAAACCACCGCAGATGGCACCGCAAACGAATCACGCACCTCCGCAACCGACCCATGCACCGCAGATGGGTGGCTACGTACCTCAGTACTGGTATCAGCCGGAAACGAACCCGTCGCTGTTAACGTAAGTGGAACCTTTGTTAAAGCTGCCTTTTTTTCCAACTGTTTGACAGTTGCTCTTTGTTGGAGGAGTTCGTTCTTCGGTGTGTTTTAAATAAAATAATTAAAATATTTCTTTTTCGCCTCTCCTTTTCTTTCTCTCTCTCTCCCTTCTACCAACAGAGTGTGGCCAGCGGTTTAACATAACGAGAATGTAAATTATAATTTTAACCATCCCTAGTGCTTAAGCAAACGGTAAGAAAATAACTCTCCTAGATAAGTGGGTGGGCGATCGGTGGACCTTCTACTGCCGGCAGAGAAAAAAACCCTTAGAACAATGAGCAAACCGGCGGTAAAAAAAGAAAAGACACACACACAATTCAGAGCAGGAAACAATTTAATCATTAACACAAACATGGTGGTAACATGTCAACTTTTCTCAAGAAAAAAAAGCGAAGCGCATCCTAAGTTTTCTTGCTTAAATCCTGACACGTGAACCGATCCTTTTTAATGTCACATTTATGGGAGGGAAAACTTCAAAACAAACAAAACTGCTTCTGTTTTTTCGTGTAGTAATATATTTGTTTCAAATGTTGGTTCGATTTTGTTACCCAACCCTGGACAACAAACTAAACAGAAGAAAAAAACACACACACACCATCGTAAGCGTTCTGTATATTTGCGGTTTCTGTTCCGTTTCGATGTATGCGTTACTTTTAATTTAGCAAGATGATGCGACGAATGCTTTTAGCCCAGTGTGTGTACGTACGTGTTTGGTTTACGTTTTTTATAAAATGAAAGTACGCCAACGAAGCCTGGGATGTCGTTTACGGGGATCGCTCGCTCGTCTAACCCGGCTCGTCACACGGTACAATCGGAGTAGGTTCTGTGCAATATTTCTTAAGCGTGTTAAACAAATGCCACGTATCCTTAGTATGTACGGGTTGGGCATTCGGATCGGATGCGGATTACTATGTAAAACAGTCGTTCGAAACCATTTTTGGCTGCTGTCCTTTAAATTTAATGCAAAATCAAAGAGTGTCTGTTACTTAAGATCTTTTTTTTTTTGGGAGATTCACACCACATACTTCAGTTGGAGGCAAGAGTTTCAAAAACAAAGCGATTTTTTAAACTAAAGCTGAACGAATAATACCGCCATTTCGAAACCTACCACTACTTAGAACAGTGATCAGTTACTATTTAAATGGAAAGCCCGGACAAACAAACAAAACAAAACCACAACAATACACACAGTTCAATCTTGCCTGTAAGCATTTTAGTGTAGAATGAAGCTTGCCAATAAGATCGGTGCCCGCTAGACACGCGATCTCACAACCGGAATACCCGAATCGTCGTGGTAGGCCGTCAAAGAGGGCCGTCAGTTTTCCCTCTGTGGAGCTGAAGGAAACGAATTTACCGAGCTGTCAGGCTTGTTTTTGTGTGTTTGTGTTCGAAAAAACCCGTACACTAACCGTTTGGCTCAATTTTATTTGGCGAAGAAACGCGGCAAGAACTGTCCCAGATTGCCACGCGGATAGATTCTGTTCGATTTCGTAAATGCGGAAAAGAAAGACAAACCAAAACCCTGCCAAAACGAGGGATAAGCTTTTATTTTACCACACAATCTCACACATACAACGGACAGACAAACATACATGATCCGGCAGAAGCTTGAGTACGAGCTAGAACGACACACGTCTGTGGTTGTATTTTGTTTTTATTTTAATTGTTCGTTTAGTAAGCAAATTTTTGTACATAGCAGATTTAAACGCATGATCCCTGTTTAGATAGGGACACCCCTATACATACATAATTGCTATTAAAAAAAAACTATAAATAAAACAACTTATTGAACTAACAATTTGGAGCGATAGGAACGCTAGCGTAATGATAATGGTAGGTCGAACCGTGGGCGCAAACAGCGCAACACATGAAAGTATTTAATTGAAAATGAAACATTTTAAAAAGACGAACAGACACAGCCAGACAAACACACGACACAAAAACAAAACACAACCCGAAACTAAAACTTGATGGCGTATAACATGTAAGGTAGTGATATAGTGAGCGTACTGTACTGCAGCAGTAAACGAGGTGAAATAAAATGGAAACAATGCAAACAGTGAATGTGAAAAATGTGTATTTCAAAGGAGAGCAAAAAAAAAAGAATAGAAAAGCAAAGTCATAAAATCAAAAGTGCATCTGTAAAGAAAAAAAAAAACGAAATGAAATGAAAAAGACGTTAAAAAATAATCTCAAAAGAAGCGTAATGGCAAGCAGGAAAAAGTAAGTAAAACAAAAACAGTAGCAAAACGCACAGATGGTAAAGCAGAACAGAAAACACACAGAGAAATAGAACATACAAAAAAAAAACAAACAAACAAAACAAGGCAGAAAGGAGAAAACAAACTGTTTTAATGCTGTGACCGAAGCTAGCACAACCGTGTTCTAGTTTCAACTGAAGAAAATAGAAATAATAAACAAAACGAGTAAAAATCGAAAATGAAAAATCTAACCAATGAGTTTGTTTTCTCCCCTCTTTAATTTTCATCCAAACCACCCCTTATTCCACCCAGACTTCCTCACGTTGTTATTATTTTCATTTGCTTTTGTTTCGGATAAGCTGAAATGGTAATGTAATTAAAACGAATCACACACAAACACATTAAAACGTTAGACCCGGCGAAGAGCGGAAGTCAAGTAGATTCCACTGTGTACACTGTGGCATATGTTTGTGTGTGTGTGTTTGTGCTTGATGGATGGAGCAGTTTCAACGCAGTACAGTAGGCAAGCGATTAGGCAAACATATTGTGTATGTATATTTGCAAAATTTTAAAGAAAACACGACAACAAAGCGGTATTAAAGATTATTATGAAAATCGAAATCAAACTTCATGGTGCATCTTTTTTTTCGTACGGTTGTTTTACGAAAGAAGACCTGACTTGGTGACGGTGTTTTGGGATTGGAAGTGGCTTAGTTATGGTGAGTATTTTGATCATTTAAAGTTTTATGTACCTCTAGAGACTCCATATTCTTCAGCATTTTCGTCTTCGCTTAACGATCTTCTAGGTCATCCAATCACTTACCAGGCTTATTGATACCTCTTAGTTGGCTTGTCAGTCCTCATTATGAGGGAACTTCTAGTACACATGGCCAGGTCGCCATTCCTTTTACAGGAATCTCGGTCAATCATCCGATCTCCGCCAAATCCAACTCTAAGATCCGGTTAACGAGATGGCTGTGCTCCTCTAAGCCTCGTGCCGGACAAGTCACTGACGAGCATTGTTCTGGCATGAGCTCAACATCTCCAGTACATACCACAACTATCATACCGCCAAAGATAGTCCTTAAACCTTAGGACTCGTGCCCACAGAGGACTACCGTGAACATTACATATCATAGGGCGACATATCTTGAATTTTGTGTTCATCTATCTTCACTTGGTCTACAACATTTAGCTTGAATTATTGCCAGAAAGTTGAAAGTCTGCAAGAAGCTTACCCTGAGGTATCAACGACAGTTTGTGAGTTGCCTTCCGAGAAACAAAATTTCCAGATTTGGATGATCTAACTTGCAAGTGAGCTGACATCTAAAGTCCCTTAGTAATTCACTCTAATCAATATGCACAATACTAAAGAACAGAATCATCCAGAACATCCAGGGTTGAAGTTCCAGCTAAATTGAACTCTTTGGAGATCCAGTGGTCTAGTTGATAGTGTCGCCAGTCGCTAAAACGAATGAATCTGGATCGATTACCAACCGGATTGTCTTCTCGTACGCTGGACTAGCTATTTAAATCTACAAAATTACAAATTGAAGACCTCTCGAGGTTGTAGTTCAAGCAAAAAAGAAGATGTAGATTTCGAAGCTTTTACATTATTTCAAGTTAAGCTTTAAATCGTTGCTCACATTATCTAATAAATTGTCATAAAACATCAAATCAAATGGCAGTATGCAAACTGGGCGAAGTCTACAACTCACTCAAAGAAAACCCCTTCGCAATCAGATAGCTCCAAAGTGTCCCAAGAGCGAAGACAACGCCACGAAGGTAACCATTGGGATGGAAAAGAGAGCGCGTACAATAAAGAAAACTCACCGAGATCGTTGCGTGTCCACATGAGCGAAACTATCTCACCCCGTCTCGATCCGTTTCAATGTCGCCGGGCGTCGATCTTGGACGAAGATGTTGGTGCCGGTTGTTCGCGATGTCACTGCACTTCTTGTGCCGGCCGGAACCAGCTGGTAGGGTTTGGTGAGGTTGATATTACAATCGCGAATGATCAAACCCCACCCCCCTATCCTCACCCACCGTTCATACCCCGTCCAAACGCTCCGATCAGTTAACCGATGCCCGGTTCCGTCAGCAAATACAAACACGCGACAAGGTGTAATTATGACAGTTTTGCTTCCATGTTTTGATGGTTTCGACAGCGAGCCAGCGAGAGATAGAGAGATAGAGAGAGAGAGAGAGAGCGAGAGAGACTGTGAGGCACAACAACGACGACTGGCAGGGTGTTTAACGTGTGGTGCGTTTGCTTTATTTTCAGTTTCATTTCACAGTGCGTTTGCTTCTTCTTCCACCGAGCCCGTAGCTTTCGGTTTGGGATAATTTTTGTCATTGTGGCTACGGGGTTTTTTTTTGCGTCCCAGCGTCACCGTAGTAACGTCGCCTGCCTTGATCGAACTTCCGCCGAGTTCCGAACGAAGAGAACGAGAGCGAGAGAGAGAGAGAGAGTGAGGGATAAAATGTCGATTCGTACAGATGTCTTTCGGGTTAACGGGAATTCAATGTTAATAAATGTCATGTACTCTGTAATTATCCCCCTTTCCTGCTGGTTCTCCCTGCCCTGCACCCTTGTCCCTTTTCCACCAGTGCGTGGCCGTGTGTGGCTCCCTTGAGATTTCTTCTGCAACCCGAACCGAAGCTCCAGAACTGACTGACTGGCAACACCATGTCGGCCATGTCGGTCGGTTTGTGTGCGCTTTGCTAGGCGTTTGGGCGGCGTATCCTTCTGTTCTTTAGTTTGCTTTTTAGCTGTACGGGTTGTATGTGTTTTTTTTTTGTTTCGTAGTTGTCGTCGTTCGATTCGGTTGGTGCAGTTGGTGCAGTTTCTGTGGTTGCCCTTCTCGCTGGAAACAGCCGGCCGGGTTTTGTGGTCTTATCGCACGGTTGCATGCTACCGTTGTGCTACTACACTCCTCCCTATACCAACCTTCTCTCTCTCTCTCTCTCTCTCGCTATGTGTGTGTGCATCGTCACGGATGGGAAGGAGGGACCCATGCACCCGTGCACCCGGTAGCAGTCACATAAATTGCTCGCAACATACAGTCCTGCAGTCACGCAGTCCCGCGGTAAACGTAAGGGAAAGGGGGAGGGATGTAAAGGGGGTTGGTAAGCGGAAGGAGGGAGCGGGTAGTACATATGCACCGCATGTCGCCAACCGCACGAACCGATGAGTACGCCCAAATGCCCTGAACTGAACTCCCTCGGCGAGCTTTAAGAAGCGGCCGCTGGAAAAACGGGCGCCCGTCAATTTCATCGCAACAAAATGGGGGAAGCGATGGAAAACGCACACCGAAGAATGGAAAATGGGGAAGATGCACAACGCACCAAAGTGAGCATCATGATGGCACCCCGTGTCGCATCAAAGATAGATACATGAATCCATAAATCCTGCTGCTCGGCAAACTGGTCGCAGTTTGGGAAACGGAAAATTTCCCACCAAGAAATGTTGGGTGTGCTAGTGAGCTTGCGAATCTTGTGTGGTTGGGTAACAAGATTAAATGCACCGTACCATGCATCGGTGCCAGCGAAAAGAACAGCAGCCATGGAAATCGCCCATCGAACGACGGGCCGTTGAGCGTGGTGATGTGTATTATTAAAAGATTTCAATGCCTCAACCAATGCTCACCATGGGGTCTCTCGTGGTGCTCGCTTGTTGCTAATTTGACTGTGTGTCTTTTGCTAATCTATGCCTCAAAACTTGTCCCACAAGATGTCACAGGAGGATTAGCCTTGAGGTTGGTCTTTTTATGCTTTTCAAGTGTTGGATTAACGTTTGGTTGTGTCGCGTTTGTTTGTGACTCGACGGGTGGTCAGGTTGGTTGACAATAAGAGGGACGAAGCATGGTTCTCCGTGAGAACTTGGAGAGAGAATGGGAATTGGCAAGTGATTTTACATGGTAAGTATACACTGTAAGTGCTATCTCAATATGTATTTTTATTGTCTTGAAAGAATTAGACGACCTTGTCCTTAGAGTATATCTGCTATCAACTAGTAGTAGATGGTAGAGTACTAGGATTTTCTTTATTTTAATACATCAAAGCTAGCGATTAAAGTCTTATCAAGAACGTATTAATCCGAGTTTTTATATCATGCATTACCTAGTACGTCTTTAAGCCAAAGAAAGAGTAAAAGACATATACTAGACAGCTATAGAGACTAACAGATATAGATAAAAAGATCCCCAAGATGCTCTCCTTACTCTCAATCACCCAACGTTTGTCGGTTCCAAATTGAGCTCCAAATAGGCTCTACTTGGCATTCACTTTCCAGCTGATTGCCTTCCGCTTTCCTACTACCACCGTCATTTGCAAATTAGATCGATAGGTCTGAAGTAGCGCTAGTTGTTCGCGCGGCGGTACCTCCTTTGGCTTTTCCGAGCGTTAAGTGGCCGGAAAATTTTAATCTACTTTTTATTGCAATCTGCGGCAAAAATAACGCCCGCAAACGAGGCGACATTGATACAGCGTACCAAAAGAATTGCGCCCTACACCGAGCTTTGATCGTGCGGCATAAGGAAATGATGTTCCGTGTGTCTGTGTTGTATTCATTCGCGCCTCCTTTTAAGGCGCCGTGCGCAGATACGCAGCTACAAAAGAATTGATACAGTTTGCAAAAAAACGCACCGGACACGATCTTGAGAGCGATCCTTATTTGAATGTTTCTCTAGTAGGTTTTCTCTACTCTGGTACCAAGAAATAGATAGAATTGAGCTTCTTTAATTTGATGCTGATGCGTCGTGTTCCTTCCACTTACCGGGAGAGGTTGCGTTAATGTTACGGCCTCACACCCAGTCCTTCAGTGGTGGTATTTTATTTCAAAAACATCAACCCGACCGACCTTTTCTGATACCGATCACCCTCGCTTTGGGACTAGAACCTTTCGGGCGAGCGTCGCCGTTTATGGACGGTGGTTGTGTTTTTGCTCGAATTTGAGTAGGTTCGGAGTTCTGTGTTTCTTCCGGCCAGCTCTGCTTACAGTGGGCTGGACTCGGTGTGCTTATAAAAGGATTTTTCTTATTGTTGTTGAAGGTTGCAACTGTTTTGTGGAAGTTTTTCTTCATGAGGAGAAAAGAAATCTCTTTTTTATGTTTGATCCAGTCAGGATAACACTTTGATCAACTGTTTCAGTTCTATTGCACATATTTTATAGTTCATTTCATTTATTTGATTAACTAACTTGTATTTTTGTTACTATTTTAACCATGATCTATTTTATATCATCTTTTATTATATTTTACACATAACAAGAGATAAAACTGTTGATTCCTTGCTTCTGTTTAATTCATTTTAATTTATGATCTAGGCATAATTTTTTAATTGTTTAAGATATTCAACTTATGAACCTTCTTTGGTTCAGGTTTTTGGAGTAAACTTATCCAGTAAAGACGTGGACTTAAAGGGCACAATATATCTAGCCATTTTGGAACTTCGCTAAGACTCGGTATCGACTTTCCAGAAAATGTGGTCCTACTCCCTTTCGCAACCTGACCATCTCGATGCCAGCCCGGAAGTTCTCGTGCCTGCCTGTATACCTCCACGAGTTCCTGGGTGCAGTTTTGCGCAATTTCTCCTCATTACACCCCATCACAGCGCCCCGCAACATATCCCGTTCCGCTCATCCTACGCTCGCACAAAGAGCGTAACGTTTCAAGGAGGTTTTTTGTGCCCTGTTCCTTGTGTGCTCTACTCCTACCTCCTGCCGTATCTTCCAAACCCAACCGATCGAATAATGCACGTTCGTATTCCGTTACATACCAACCGGGAGCACAACACAATGGAATTGCTGTGCTGGAAGGGATGCTGTACAGAGGAAAAAAAAACGCACAGGAAACACATTGCGCTTTGTGAGTGTGTAAAAAACGATGCAAGGAGAAAAGGAAGCACACCGAACCGAGATGGGTGCAATTGAATGATTTAAAAAATAGAAAACAAGGACTTTTGAATTGAGAAGACAAAAAAAACCCTGGCGCAGAATATCTGTCTGAAGGATCCTTAGTCCGGAAGATGGCTGAGCGCTGTGAGCAAATGGTAATAACGAAATAATTGTGTGAATGAAGTGTTGCGTTGATAGCTAAAGGTAATGCACAACCGTATAATCATGTGCTTGATTTTTGAACGATTTAAGAAGCAGCAAAAATCCAGGTTTACCATTAAACCTTGACTGTTGCAGAAGAGTCATCCTGATGCCCTTGACACGGAGCTGATTGCTGATTCTTGGCGCGAGACACAACAATAAATAAACCATTAAACGTGTGCACTTTATTAAGGCATATCTCAATAAAAAGCGAAAGTAATCCTACTTACGGTAGTTAGGCAAAAGGCACAATTTGTTTCATGAAGATAAATGAAATGTTGTGCCCGACTGTCAACGTACGACGGCTGTCAACTGCTCGAAAATAAAATCGAGCAGTTTTAAAATATGAAACAGCTTAGTAGATGCGTTCGGATTATTTCGTTGCTTTGATCGTGTGACCTTTTCGATTAAAGGCTTTTGGACACTTTAATTAAAGGGCGTTGGACTCGCACTTCATCATCGCATTTGAATGTTGTGCGCCATCTTTCGGCCCCACTTGTTGAACATGTCCTTTACGCTCGTCTCGTTTCGCCAGGTCAAATCTGTCCCACTGGTCCAGCTGGAGCGAACCATAATCTAAACTAGCAAATATACACACGCTCATGTGTTTCGCACGACTGACTGCAAAATTCGTTTGACCGTCCCAGTTCCCGAATGCGTGCGTGTGACTCCAGACTCGTCGCTCCACAGGATGGCAATAAACATCTATTAAGTTTTATTATTGCTGATCGTATTATATCGTTTAAGAGATTGCTGCTGCTTTGTCTTGTCGCTGTCGGAGAGGTATTGCGGCCACGGGAACGTCTTCGGAATCGGTGTCGCCGCCCAATATCCTCGAAGGTCTCGAAGACAGTTTGTCCAAGGGTCCCCGGCACTAAGTGGCGCGGGAATTTCTTCCTCGCGAGTTCGCAGCTTGCGAGGATCGATGGTGGGTTTTCCTTGAATGTACGGCGTCAACGTGCTAATTGAATTAATTACACTCGACTGTGCGTTGCGTTTTTTGGAGAATCGGTGATCTTTGCGTTTGATGTGGCGCTAACTGTCAAGGAGAAGGTTTTTTTTTGGGGTGTGTGTATCTTGTAATGTCCACTTTTCAATTTCCAAGTATTCTTCTTTGTAACTGGAAATGTTTCTGACAATCCGTTTTTTTTTGTCCCTTACACAGCTCTTTCTTTCTGCACCGAAGCATATGTGTTTCCCAATCCAGTACATCGTCTCTTTTGAGCGTCTAACAATGAAGCTATTAATAGACAAATCACTATAATCACGTGCGCGGATCCGTCACTCGTGGTGTTGTGGGTCCACACACACACACACACGCAAGGAATAATAGCGTCCAAATTACAATTATGCTTTCCGTTGCATTGTCACCCAACGCAAGGCCCTCCAGCAGCACGTGCCATTCTGGTGGCTGAGATTCTCGCCTCCCAGTCGACGAGGGTGATGAAAATGGCCGAATTAAACAGCGCATTCAAGAGTGCGCTAGGGTGTGAGTGTGACACAAACAGAGGGAAACGAAACACGAAATCCTTTCGATTTGATTCCTTTCAACTGATCCTGACCAACTCACCAATTTTACTGTGTGCGCGCGCGGTGTGTTCGGCTCGTGTTCGGCACAATACGCTGGTGAGTAATTTGACGGTACTTAGCCGCTTGGTCGATGCGATTATGTCATTTATGGGTGAGTTTTTTTGCAGGAGATGTGGGCTACGAGAGCACGAGCGACAACACGCTTGCTGTGATATTTAGCTCTCAAAGCCTGGAGGAAGTAGGAGAGGGCCAACGACTTCTTAATGTTGGGTTTCGGTGTTTTGAGATGCCCGAGGGTATATTACAACCTTTTAACGATCGGTTACAAATTGTGTTACGCTTCATTCATGTAAAGCTTAATTCGAAACAGATGGTTTTTGGGTATTTGGATCGTTAAACCCGTCGGTAAACAAGTCGATAAGGGTAGGCAAACTTGAAGGTAATTCGAATACAGTAGCTAGTTTTAGAACTGTTGCTGTAATTAAATTGAATAACTGATTACATTTGAAGTACAATTTGACCTGAATACATTTATCTGGACTCTCATTCTTTGAGAGACCCATAGGAGTCTTGTGATCTCCTGCGTATTCTCACGACAGTATGGATCGAGCTTATGATATAAGGCTGAGCTATTTGATACCTTTCTGATGGCATGACTAGCTTCATCACTCATTGTTGACGACTTCAACGATTTCAAATTTGCTTCAAACTGATTACGAGTCTTAACCAGCTTCTGAATATTTCTCCCTGCTTTGTCAGAAGACCTCTCAGAATAGGAGTTGAAGAAGGTAGGAACAACCGAGTTTTCATTCTGCTTTCAGCACGAAAATGATGCTTGTAATAGTCATGCTTAATAGCCTGGTAAAAAAGTTATGCTTACTAGCCTGGTCCATAAAAGCTCTTTACAATACTTGGAATTATATGTATTGATTTGACTAGGGATTTGGAGTTTTTACTCTAACAGAATCTGTCACGAGGTGGAAATCTTTTTAATTATGGTTTCTTCAGGTATTATTGATCATATTTTGTAGACGATATCCCTGTAATTACCAAAATCTGAGCTCTGTACCTCTTATCATATCAGTAATCTGATGACATTGATGCCGTCAGTATCAGCAAAAAAATCCCTCAACATCTTGTTTACTTTAATTGCTCATTAAGGTACATCTATCCAATGACTTTCACTGCTGCCCAACTTATTGAATAAAGTTGTTTCGACGATTCATTACCATTGGGCAAGAACTTTCAAAATAAACAATAAAAACGCATCACAAAAACATAACGCCACCCATTAGAGCAAACACTATCCCGTCCCGTGTACTACAACGGGTCTAAATGATGAAATTAAGTCATCGTTAAGTGATCGCCACTGATCGCACGATCGCGTTCCAGCGTCGGTGACCGGTATTAAGAAGCGATAAATGCAACAACGACAACCAATGCTCATTACGAACAATGTACGAACTGGTGACTCTATCCCGGTGACACGTTTTATGTGACTTGCGTGGCCGAATCAATTATACACACACACGCATACAATGTTGTAGGGATCTCTGGCTCGATCTGGTCACTTTGACTGGAAATCTTGCACTAATAAAAGCTTCTAGTGGCTTTAAGTAGAAGAGATGGAAGGGGCGAAACACACACACACACACACGCACACAGTGAACCCGTTCGCGGGACTCGTTCCGGTAGTTTGGGCTCGTTAGCTCTCGTTACCCGGATTCGGATCCGGGAAGGGTTTTTTAGTGCGTGCCGTGTGGACAGGGTTTGCTGTGCTGATGATCGTTCCCGTACGCACGAACGCTTGATCGGAAACGTATTCATTACTTATGTAGATGAGCATGCTGCGCTTATGTGCACGGTGCATAAGCTGGATATTAATGCACTGCTGCCAGTCTGCCTCATACCAGGGCGGGGTTTTATTTTTTGCTGTAGCTAATGGCGTAACATCGATTTGAGTGACTTGTGTCTTTGTATCATTTCATTGCCCGCCTGCAATGCTTACACGCCATCGAGGATCCTTACGCCGCCGGATCCTTTGCCATTCCCTCTATTACTTTCTCATTAATGGGGGGTACGCATCGCTGGAAAATCGTGCATGAATGACCGGGAAATGCAAGCGGTGGCCGGCACTATTTTGTATGCAGTGCAACGCAACGCGTTCTAGTGATCACGCAGCTTTTTTGCTGTTGCATTTTGATTTGTTGCTGCAGGTAACAACATCGTGCTGATCGAGAGGGCGAATGAATGATGCAGATGATGGTTGCCGTTGGCCTGTAATGAACGAAGGGCACCGCAGCGAAACGTCCTCTGCAACAGAAGGCCGAACAGTGCGTCACTTGGTGTGTGAATTCTAGAGCTTGCATTAACATACGCTGGGAGGTTTCGTTTGATTCGCAGCTCGGGTCACTGACGGTTGATGTACAAGATGGTTCAAGAACAGTTGCTGATGCATCAGAGGAAGACTCTATGAGTAACATTACACTAAAAGATGTTACAGAACATGAACAAAATGCGTAAAATTGTTGAAAACGATTAGAAGATTCTTCCAAAAAATCCCTCAAGAATCGTAGAATGAAGAATCTCAAAGGTAATAATTTCTACCATGAAGACTCTTTCTCTCTCTCTGTAGTCTCTTTGTAGAATATGCAAAACGCTCACCTGTTTTCCCCAACTTGTACAGGTCATCATTATATGGTAATGCCAGTCCAAGTATGCAAGCAAGACCACGATAACCAATTATTATCACAGAAAGCAACAGTAAAAAGAAAGTAAGACATAACGCTATCAAACGGATGGTTTGTTGCTTGTGCCACTGTAAAGTTCAGCGGAATCGTAATGAGAGGTCGTACCTTCAATTCGATGTCTTTTTAAATGAATCCATTTTTAAAGGCTCTTACTATCGTCGTCACAAAGTTGAGTGACGAACCAAACCTAATCTACCGCGCATGATGCATCAGCAAGAAGCAGAAGTAGAGATATCGGTCATGTTTCGCTAAACAAAACTCGCACAAAGAGGAAGAATGAATTAAGCTCAATTGGATTCAATCACGCATCGGAATCACTTTATGCTCTTAATCACAGCACGAAGCACTCCTGAAGCTGCTGGTTTCTGGTTTCGCTTCTCAGCTGCCAAGTAGCGTTGGGCAGCAGGCATACACTACTGGCGAAGATTCAGTGCCGGTGCCGTGACCAGGAGTCATGACAGTTGGTGTCAGTTGTGTGTTTGTGTACCATTTTCGCGCACTGCATTGATTTGCCATTCATCTCAAGGTTGTGACAGTGTTTTTTTGTGTATGGGAAATTTCCATTCTCCATGCGTCCACGCCATTTCCCTGCCAGCAATGTTGCAGCAAGGTAAACAAATGTCAGTTGCTCGAAAATCCGATTATTATTCCTGAATCGCGCAGCGTGTGGTCGTGTTCGGTGTTGCTGATGTTATTGTTTGTGATGCTATTTTGACACAGCCACACAATCGTCTCGTTACCATGGAAACCGACATACACACACGCACACAAAACAGCGCAGTATTCACATGAAAATAGGGCGAGCTACGATACACACTTGAAGCGGTAGCCCAGCGAGTGTTCTTCAATTGATAGACCGCAGCGCAGAGACGTCAATGGACCGACCGATCTCTTTGCGCTCTCGCCATTTTCCCGCAGCTCACGGGCTGATGATCTGCTTTGTGTTGTAGCATCACGATAAATAGCTGCTACTGCTGAAGCAGAACGCCTTCACGCGGGACAGCCGATAGGAATCGATGCTCACCATCGAGCGTGTGGTCGTGTTCGGTGTTGCTGATGTTATTGTTTGTGATGCTATTTTGACACAGCCACACATTCGTCTCGTTACCATGGAAACCGACACACACACGCACACAAAACAGCGCAGTATTCACATGGAAATAGGGTGAGCTACGATACACACTTGAAGCGGTAGCCCAGCGAGTGTTCTTCAATTGATAGACCGCAGCGCAGAGACGTCAATGGACCGACCGATCTCTTTGCGCTCTCGCCATTTTCCCGCAGCTCACGGGCTGATGATCTGCTTTGTGTTGTAGCATCACGATAAATAGCTGCTACTGCTGAAGCAGAACGCCTTCACGCGGGACAGCCGATAGGAATCGATGCTCACCATCGACACTGGGCGACCCTTTTGGGCAACTGTGGGCGACATTCAAATGTGTTGTTGTCCGCAGCGCAGCCAAAACCGACGACCTTTTCTTCTATTTTCATCATGTTTGTTATGGTACTGCTGATGATGATGCTGCTGCGAGACCCCTGCTTCCGGGACTCTCGTTTTCGCCCAAGCATTCGTCTAGGAATATTGGTGGCAATTGGTGCGTAAAATGTTCTTCCTTCCAACCAACGCAGACCACCGTACGGTGCGGCGATGAATGGGCGGATTAGAGTGTTTTTCGAGCCTCGCTGGAAAAGATGAAAAGATTATAATGCTCGACGAGTGTCCGCGTGTGTGTGTTTTGTTGTTGTTCGTTCTGTATTCATGCTTATTTTTTTGACTGCTGTTGAGTTGTTGGCTTCTGCAGCCAGAACTTCAGACAATGTTTGCTACTGTTTCCGGCTTTTTCCAGCGGTTGGCTAATCGAAGGTATGTCGGTCCTGAAGGCGACCGATTTTTCCCCCGTATCATTGTAGTGGCGTTTCCATACAGGCCGATTTGTTTGTTTTTATAGCGCACAGTTTGACAATGAGCCTGTCAAGGGCTTTGGACAGGGGCTTGGTGCAAAAGGGCATTTAAGCTTGTTGAGGGGATTATGATGTTTGTGGGAAGGGTCTTCGAGTTGGGCTAGTTTTCGGGTTATGGGACGATGCGATCCTACGATATGGGTGAATTAGCTGGACAATTTGCTTGCCTGATGTGTTATCTGGATGGCTTTTTGGAGAGAAAAGGAGAGAGACGCGTAAAGGAAGCGAGCGAAAGAAAAAGAGAAGAGAGTAACTTAAGAAATTTATTGATATAACTTTGTTAAGAATTCATAAAGAGGCCTACGTTTGAGTATGAATGGAGAAGCTTTAATACAACTTCATTAATTTCAATGTTTTACGAGCAATTTCCATGTTAAACTCACACAATATTGACTTTATTATTTTATTTTTAAGTAAAAATTGAAGTCTTTGCATATTAGTTATTAAAATATTTTCTTTAGAATAGTTTATTAACCTTCTTAACATACAGTTAAGGCAAAATCACAAGATCAGTGTTCCGAGCTTTATGTGGAACATATAACCTTCATTTAAATGTCAATACTCAAGCCATAACATAATTTTAAGAAATCATTAAACTAATTTGAGAAATCAAAGAGTTTAAATTACAAAAAAAGAAAATAACGTCTAACAGATTTCCATTCTTTTTATTAAAAACCAAAGAAAATCCAAATAAATATTTCCCTAACGTATCCTACACGGATCCTTTCTAACTGTCAGCGCCCTCTAGGGAGCACTAGCTAATTTAATATTTCTCTCAGGAGCCATTCAAGCAATGTTGAATATATTAAAAAGAAAGCAAATAAAATAATTATTTCTAATGTCAGAGAATCAAATCATGATGCCTACCAATTCATGTTTTCTTAATTGACCTACAATTAATCCAGACGAAGGAAAATTAAACCTCCAATTAAAAAAAACGCCACCGTTTGGATGTTTATTCAGAATTCACAACAGTCACATTGAGGCCACGGGCAGGTAAAGAGCAATAAGAATTCGTTTTGTTGAGCAGCAAAAGTGTCAATCTTCATCGCATTCTTGGAAACCAAAATTCAATCCGGACGATTATGATTGGCAATTAAAAACAATCGAACTCGGATCGAAGGCATCCGGGATTGGAAAGATGCAGCGCCCGGTACCTAAACCATGCCCGGTGTCTAACTCGGGGTCTTTCTGTGCCGTTTTTTTTTTGTTATCTGCGCTTCCTCCCGCATCCCTGTTCCACCTAGACAGGATCGTCAAACGTTTCGGAAACTTTTGTACCGTGTGATTAGGCCTCATTAAACAGTATTATCTGTTTTATTTCGCCATGTTGCTGATGATTGTTTCGATCATGTTTTTCGACTGCCTTTTTGTTTTGTTTTCAACTTCCATCTTGTCCGTCGCTCTCTGTCGCTTTCGACTGGTTATGCTTGTCTCAAGAAGTTTGGCGTCACATGCATTTTTTGGGCCGTTTGGCCTGCCTTTCGTGACTGACCTTCACCCGGTGTTTCGCTCTCGGGTTTATGATTTGATCGTGCTGTTGCATCGGGAACTGCTATACTGCATCCACAGCTTAATGGAATGGATGCTCCGCTACCACTGGAGTAGACCGGAAAACGGGCCTTCTCTAGCGTACGTCAACCACGGCCAAAACTCATCAGGACGAAAACGCATTGACGGTGGCCGGGTCATTCGCCGTGTTGCCCAAAACCCAGCGACTTTTCCGTACCGTACAAATTACTCACCCATTACAGTTTCACTCACTTAAGGAGCAACCTCGAGAACCCCGATGTCCGCTAATGCCAACCCTCTTTACCTTCCCATTTTCTTTACCTTTTGCGTTCGTCCACGTGATGGATCTGGTGGTGTTCGGTTTTGATCGGTGCCGCATTTCCGATTTTAGTTCCCTGCTTTACCGGTGCTCGTGTGGCGAGGAAAAGTCACCTAATGATGATGGACGGTGGTCCTACTCGAAGGTTTTATGAATCCGCCAGGCCGGAGGATTGGCCCGAACACCGGACAAAGACGCGGGAATTCGCTCAACTTTCATTAATGGATCGACCTGCTGGTGGTGGTGGTGATGCCCCTGAAGAAAGAGACCGTCTAAAACAGAGAACAGGGCGACTGCGGCGTCTCCTCCTCTAGTCGGAATCATTCTAATTTTTATGAATGACCCATCCGGACGGGGCGCTTGCACCACGCAAGCCGTTGCCTTTCTGCTGGCGCACAAAGCAGACACGGCAAACGGACAAACGTTACCTTTTGCGGCGGCGAAACAACCTTCTCCGTGGACCTGTAATTTGGATGTCATGTTTTGAGATGACGCGTTTTTGGGTGTTTTCCCTTTTATTGTTGTTGTTTCAGTTTGTCTCTTACCGTGGTTGTCTGTTGTCCTTTCGACAGAACTCTTGGTGCGATCGTGTCAGCCGACCGGGCAAGCGAGCGTTCCTAACGTTATTATCACCCAAGTGAGACCCAGTTCTTCTCACAACACTCGCCGGCCGCATAGAAAGCAAGGTGTTGGGAAGGTTTTGTTATTGACTGCAGGACTCCAGTCGGTAGATAAGCCGCACTAAGCCACGCTTGAAAGCTTGGTCGTTGCGCTGCAAACATCGTACCGGGTGCCACCGGGAATGATTGATGAAGTTGGGCGTTAGGATTGATCATTCCAGCTTGATGCAGGCACTTACCTTCGCCACAGAAACCCCTCGAAGCTATGGGCCGTGGTGATTATTCGCATTTCGACCACGGAAAAGCGCGTAATTGCAATCCTGCCGTCAATGGTTGCGACAATGTTTGCGACTAGTAACCGGAAACCTGCCGGCGACCAGGGCGAACCAGGGACATGAGGCGATAGTGTGAAGAAGGTGGACCGACTTTTAATTGGACCATAATTAGCGGCGTGCGTCGGTTGGTGTTGCTGGGTCCAAAACAAATACGTCACTGATGTGGTGACCAGCGGGATATTGTAGTTGGGGGAATTGTGTTGCAGAAATGAGGGTTCGATACGGAATGTTTATAAGTTGAACAATGCAAATCGAAATGCGAGGTGTATGAGGACTTAAGATGAAAAAACTGAGAATTTTAAGTTAGCTTCTGTCAAACAGTCGAGTTTGACAACTGACGTGCTATTTTGACAGTTGATTCGCTAAGTGTGTCAATAATTTGGATATTTGTTCCAGATTACTATTGTATTGTCAAATCATTTGCTTACATTTCTAGTATATCGATGACATGAGCTAACCTCACCAAAGAAACTCAAGAAGTAAGTAACACAAGCCAAAACGAAGTCATCGGCTTGAAGATTATTACTGGATTTCTCTGGATATTCGAATCCTAATAAAGAGAAAAGTAAGCGGCTGAGTATTGGGATTCGGACGAGAGTCTGGATATACATCGGATGATAAATCCTAGTAAGTAAGTAAGTAGAAATCCTTTCCCATTAGTTCTTTTTGCTCCTCAGTTTGTATGCAAAGCTTCTAGCATTTTTACCTCAAAACGTCAAAACAAACTGGCTTAGGACATCACAGACTACAATAACGGACAGAAGTTTGAGAATCTACTCTTGGTTGACTTCATCTAGTTTGTCCATATCCATCCTTCAGTTATATTTTATTGTAATACTATTTGGAGAATTTATTGGAGTGTATTTCCTTTCAACTTACAGCCCCAAAATCAATATCCAAACACGGTGCGAAATCCATTTCCCAAATTAAAGTCATCCATTTCACGACTTTAACGTGCAAATGTCCCATTTTGAGGTTTCATTCCCTTTTGACGCTTACCCAGTACTCGTGGCCCCACTGCTTCCCCCCCCCACGCGTAGTCCGTAACAACAAAACTCACTGCCAGGACGACGCTCCTAACTGCCACGCCCTTCAGCAAATGGGCCACCCTTTTTGCGCTTGATTCTCACATTCACCAGGACCCCCGTCCCCAAGCGAGTGGAGCTGTAGCTTTCCCCTGTCAGCGGTGTGTGTGTGTGTTGGTGTGCATTTGTAGCGATTGTATCAGTTTTCCAAGCAAGCGCCAACAGAGACGCGAAAAGTCCTCACCCCGTAGTATGAATATGAGTCAGCGAGATTCAGTCAGGCCTTATTGCGGACATGCGGAGAAAATTGTAAAAGCAACTCCAACCAAATGCGCCAACAGAAGAGAAACGGTGCAGCTATGACGGTATAACAGCACCAAGATGGCCATACTCATTTCGCTCGGCCATGAGTCAGTGAATTCAGACGCTCATGTTTATTCATGTCGGGCTTAGTTTACCAAGCCGAAAAGGACATGGACCGAACCCAGGGGCCCGATGTGTACATTGAAGCTGTTTCATTTCACTTTACTTTCTCACCACACTGGTTGGGTGTTGCTTAAAGAAGGAAAAGGACACTGAAAGGAAGCAAAGGAAGTAGACGAGTTTTTAAAATTCGCTATAAGGAATGATTTTCCCTTCTTCGAAGCCTCTTTTCAGGCAGGATCTAAGAAGCGAAGGTTGTAAAAGCGTTGTATGGTTGTGTTAGCGGTGCCTGCGCCGTGCCTGGTGCGCCATTTTGAATGCGAAAATCAGCTATATGGCGTTTGTTAAAGGGCGCAACGAGAACGAGAATGTGCAGCATCTTGGGCCGATGCTTTGCTGGAAGTTTTTCGGTGGTGTATAAATTTAAATTAATTGGATACTGCTTCTAATCATGTTCGAACCGTAAGCATCATGTTCACGATTAATTTGAAACGCTTTTGTGTTACGCTTGTTCCAGACAAGAGCCGGCTACTTTTACTACGGCGGCGACTTACTCACTTTTCGTTCATTCATTCACGTTTCGTCCAAGAGCCGGTAGGATGGTGGCGAGCCCTACGAACGTCTAATTACATCGGTCGATTAATGTCGATCATGCGAACCGGGATGGAAGCGACCTTCGTCAGTTACGGGCAGCGAACCAGACGGTGATTACTGGCCCCGTTTTTGGCAGCGTTGGTCTGTCCGGGGATAGGAGCTGTTGCTTTTGACGGTTTCTTATGATTTGATGTTTATTAAAAGTTTCTTACTACATTGTTCGTGATTCTGGCATGTTGTGGAATGATTTTAAAGGAATTTTGTAAGTATTATGTCAAACAAATTAATTGTATTAATTAACTGGAAGGGAATTTCAAAATTATTATTTTTTTTCTTGGAAGATTGAAAAAGAATTGTAACTCGAAATTGAAATGTTTTAAATTTATTTATTCGTTTACATTTGCTTAGATTTGTTAATTTTTAAGAATAAAAAAAAACAATTAAGAATGTCGTAGTCGATCATGTTTTATGTCTGACGTTTGTTAAATGACCCTATGGACAATGTGTGTTTGAAGCACGGTCCTTGTGTCTGATTTTTCGAATAAAAATAAATAATTATGACATTTTTCCAGTTACTGTAAGTCGCATACAGTGGTGAGTTTAGTTATTGAAGTATTTTTCTTATCAAATAAATTACATTTTGCAATTAAATTGTTTTTATATATATAACAAATCCAGAGTCCTGCCCCAATGCGCTCGCAATATTTATAATAGCACGTGCAACTTTTAATAACCTTTCAAAGGTGTTCCTTACACCAAGTAAACACGGCCAGAAACAATCAAATGGTAGAAAACATGCACGAGCGAAACCTTTATCTAGCCTACAGGGTTATAATTATTTATTGACTCAATGCACCACAAAACAGCAAGGGGTTGTCCTGAAATTAAAACAGGAAAAACACACAGAAAACCTTCCCATAAATATTTAATTTCGTTGAAAGGGCGCACAAAAGTCAACAATCGTATCGAATTCCGCAAGAAAGGTTTTAATCTCCCCAACGGATGGTCCAATTGGTGCCCATTACCACTAGCCGAACTATAAATATGTTATTAATCGTACCGATGAGCTCTTCGACAGCTCGCCGTGAAAAATGTGGCTGTTCACACAAATAAATGGAGCTTATCCGCAACAGAACGAACCGCCGGGGAATTAAATAAAAGCGTGAAGAAACCGATGCGCTTTAACACACGAAGCGATAAAAACCGCGTACTCGCACACGCTGCACTTTTCCCGAGCCCGACGATAAGCAAATTTAATTCAATTCCGTACGCTCACGCACTCACGCGCTGGTCAAGCGGGCTGGGGGTAGCGCGGGTCTTAATAATCTTTTAAGCTTACTCGTAAGTATAATAATTAATACGCTATTACGGAATTGAAACATGGTTCTCCCTCGGGGTACACCGGGAACGGATGGAAAACGGAACCAGTCGGAGGTGAGCGCTTCTGTGACGGTGCGTTCTGCGTAAATATAGTGTTTTTCCTTGTTGTTATTGTTTGCGTGTGTGTGTGTGTGTGTGTGTGTGTGTGTGTGTGTGTGTGTGTGTTTTCTGGCTTACGCTTTTCCCTTGTTCATGCCGGGCATTAAAACACTCTCCGAAGCGCCCTGCGGATATCATTCGCCGGCAAACCACCGTGCGCCCATAAGCCACCATGCGTCTCCATCTCGGGTTCTCGGGTGCGTGTTGATCGTGCGCTATCTCGTACCGGCCGTACCGATGAGTGCATAATAAAATGTAATGCATTACTGGAGCCACCACCAGTTGTCATAAAATTTGCACCACCCAGACCACGCCGTGTACGGAGCTTTTATTCTGTGAAAACATGAAAAATCGATCTGTCTGTGTAAATTGTTCATGGTGCATCGTCGTACCGTGCCTGGGTCGATCCTTGTGCGGTGCAAGGTGCGGTATGAGCAATAAGCCGGGCAAAACCTCCACCGATGAAAGGAGCCTTAGCTCTCGTAGGGTGGACGAGTTAAACTGAATTTCCAACTTTGTAAGCGCGCAATGGAAATAAAATTTCCATATAAATGGGCACAAATTATAGATCAGCGTGCAAGCGTAGCAAACGCATACACATACAGGCAGTCAAGTCGCATACACATACCTGTGGGCGACCCACCCGATTGGGGGACCGGATCGTATCGCCCGCGCGCGCGAGTCTTTCGGCGCGTCTCGCACAGCTGTGCGATTTGCCAAACGACTTTCCATGGTATGGCCGGGTATGGTATGGGATTGTGGTTGCGATTAAGCAAGACCTTTCTGTGAGCTTGGTCTTTGGGGCAGGATTAAATCGTGCTGTGCGTGCGAAAGTGTGTACATTAGCGGATGCAGTGAGTGCCAACCTGAAGACGCATTCAAGGTTTCGTTTGGGGCGTGATGTTTCTTACAGTTCTTGATCATGTTTATCATTTATATTTTTGTCTTGAATTTTAAGACGTATTTAAATATTTTAAAAATTGTCCTTCAAGTGTTAACAGCGTATTTATGACACGTTGACTCTTTGCGCTGTCCACTGCCAAACGGAGTAATCGATCACACGCGTTCCACTGGCTCATCATTATTACGAACGAACTAATTGAATTAAATTTTGAAGCACACGAAGCGCACGTATGCGTGAAACTGTCAGGCGAAACAATCGAACCACTCACAGTGTACAAAAGATCGACTGGTGATGGCTTTGGGCGATAATTTTAACCTCTTTTTTATTTTTAACTTTTATTCCTACACTCGTTTAGTCGATCGTACTGATAATGACCGTATAATATTCAAATAATAAACCGAATTATGATTTAAATTGTCAAATGAAGGCAGTTATTTTATACGCATTTTCTATTGACACAGATGACCTTTCGGTTCACATTGTTTCCATTCATGGCCGCAAGGTTTTCGGTTCTAAAAATAGCCTAATGGCACTGTACATGACATTGATAAAGTTTTTAAAATAGACATTTGGTTGAGGGTCATAATTGGGGGAATCTATTGTACGGGAAATATTTTAGTTTATACTCAGTTTCGTATTAGATTACTTTTCTGTTTTGTTGCATTCATTCCTTCATTGATTACGCTATTAGAGTACACTTGTATTATATATGTCCTTCTTTGCTTGTCGTTTAATTTAAACATTTAGTTTTACTCTCATCGAATGTAAACAGAATAGATTAAGCTCTAGGAATCAATTAAACAATAAAACGTATATTTCAACCACCTAAACAACACCTCATGAAAAGGGGAAATTAAAAGTAAAGCACAAATGCATCCATGGTCCAGGGCACGAAATCGAACCACCTTTGATTTTCGCTGCAATTCTGCGGTCTCAAGCGCCATATTTAATAATACAGCACCACTGCTCGCTCTGTGTCTAGTGACTCTCCCATGGAGCTCGATTTTCACTGCTCAACTTTTGCACTTTACATTTCGTTGACATAAGTGTTTCTTGTTCTTGAAGATAAAAAGTTATTTAACATCATTATAAACATTTTTCTTAACTATTAAAACGACAGCGAAAACCTATCAAGAATCGTGCGCAGAAGAAGCGAAGTTTAAAATTGAAACAAAGAGATACTTTAGCCACAATCAACCAGGGAACATCTTCATTGGCAGCCAATGGGTGTTCGCGTTTCGCCGAAGCAGCAGCACACCGGTACGTGCGAGCACTCAGAACGCACGTAACGTCGATGTAAAGATATGATAAACTCGCCACATAAAGCGCAAAGAACCATAAAACGAAATCCCCCATCGACGTGTGTAAGGTTCGGCAACACATCAGCACCATCACTATGGTGGATACATCCCGCAGGATACAGATGCAAGATAAAACGCACCCACCAAAACACCTTCCCACCTTTCGGCACGGATAAGCCTTCTCCCCTGCTCCCCCTTTTGTCCGCGAGATCCGTTGCACTTTTTGTGCGCGCCCAACAAATGGCGTCGACTAGTGTGCCAAAACACAGACGACCCCGGGCGAACTGTGAGCGAACGTGAGAATGGAAGACGGACAAAAAATATGACGGAAACGTACGCTGGCTTTTGAAATATGGCCCATAAACCCGGGTAAGCATGCAAAGAGTGAAGAGAGCTAAAGAAAAAAAACACACACACGAATGATCCATTGCAACCCCCGACTTTGGAGGTTGTGCTGTGGTGGTAGCGGTTTTGTGCACCAATCCGCTATGGCGGACACCATACACCCTACGTATCGTCTGTTTCGTTTGTAACGTTCTGCACCGAAAATGCACTTTCTGCGCCAGTTGCGCCAAAAGCGGGAACAACGGCGAACCGTCAGAAATGATAAAGGACCGACCGCTCACGGAACACCCCGCCGGAGTTTTGTGAGGGGGTTTTTGGGTTTAGCAAACGTTGCCGTCGAAAAATGGAAGATTGGGCTTTTTTCTTTAGTTTTTGCGCATTTTTTTGTTCTGTGACTTGGTGCTGGTGTTCCTGGCTCACATAACTCATAACTGTATGACCACCATATGCTTATGGACGGTTTTGAGAAGTATGGATGAGAAGCAGACTTATTTTTGGTTTTGTTTGCCCCGGCTATAGAGGTTTGGGCAACTCATAAAAATGGCTGTCCGAGGCGGGCAAAATGGCAAAGATCATAACTTTGTGAAGAGGACTTCGATCGATTGTTATGGAGCTATAGTGAGGACTGTCGGCCTAACAGTTGCATGAAGAAAACTTGAAGAACAGTTGCTCTTAAACGATTCATTTGGTCCTGCTGTTGACCATCTTTATAGCAATTGTTATCATTTCTCTTTCTGGTTAAGGTTCATACCTTTCATAAACCTTCTTCTAGCATTATTAGATACTATCAAGATTCTTGACTTTTCTGTTCAGATTGCTAAAATCAATGACTGCTTTAAAATCCTTCATGCTTCATTATATTGCTGATAATGTTTTGTGCTATTTATATTTGATTAATTCTGTTTTTGTTTCATATGTCGTTCTTGTTACTCTTAATATTATGTTGCTCTTTTCTGATTAGTTTAACATTGTTCTTACTATTTTCCTTTTTTACTTATAGTTTTGTTCTATTTAGATCTTTTATCTTATATGTCATTTTTGTTTCCATTACTTTTATATAGTTTAATTTTACCATTTCTTTTCTTTTCTGAGAGTTTGGTTGTATATTTCTATGTATTGTTTTATTTTCTTATTATTCTTACAATATCTTAACTATTTCTACTAGTTTATATATAATTTTGTTCGAGCGGCCTTATGTTTTTCTTCTTCTCTAATTGCTATGCAATATTTACTTCTTTTTTCTTCGTTTGCAAACCTACTGAAAGACTTATTTATTTTACAGATCTAGTCATCTATCACCTATTTGACCTTGGACCTTACTTGATCATAAACCCTTCTTTATACATTTGGTAATTTTCTTACACAAGCAATGAAGTCTCAATACTTTACTAAATTGTGAAACTATTCGCTAAAAAGCATTCAAATAATACTTCTAAGTACAGTAAAAGTCTGCTAGAAACATCAATTCGAACTGATGTGCTTGTTTATCAACACAATCACCTCAAAAAAAAACCCACCAGACCGTTGCTATGCTTACTAAAAATACCTACTATGACTATTTTCCTCCTCACAAAAGGTCCATTTCCCCTGCGGTGTTTCTTCAGCTTTCCTCAAATCCTGCAAACTCCCGAGCAAACAGCGAGAATCGAACGACCGTGGGTACGTTACGCATTGGCAAAGACATTCATCGCCGGGACATCGCCTCCCGGCCAGGGCCAGGTGTCGTGGTGCGTGTTTGATTAATGCTATTGTACTAAATCAACAGATTATGCTACCGAGCGATACGCCAACGGTTCCCCGTTGGCCACCTTCTCCCACTCAGTATCTCCGTCCAAAAAACCGTTGGCTTTTAACGCCTGTGACATCCTGCGAAAAAGCCAAGTGGTAGAGTGGAGATGTATGCCCACACAAATACACAGACGCACACACACACACATACAGAATAGGGTTTGATGATTGTGCGCGCCCAGTGTCACGTTGCAGCAACTCCGGGAGGAAAATATTCGGTAGGCGTTTCCTTCGATTGTCCTTGTTCTGCGCCAGTTACCATTGGGAACGCGTTTTGTCCGCTGTGCTCGTTAGTCGGCGCTTGACGATTTGCTCCCTATTTTTGCATTCGTTGCGCCACGTGTACTCGGGCGCACGTTGGGAGAATATCTACCCGACCTCTTACTTTACAGTCGGTAGACGGACGGAGAAAAAACAGTCACATCTCCACACAGAGAGAGAGTGAGAGAATGGGTAATGTAGTAGGAAGGCGGTAGAAGGATGAGCTAATAATGATTGTGTCCCGGAGATTATGTTCCCGGGCCCCACAGCACTGCGATCGTGTGCGATGTGAGCGGTGTCACTATTTCCGTCCACGACGAAACCTTCACAATCAAGCCGGACGTGGCACCGCAGGATATGGTGTTTGATTTTGAATCGGCCACAAATTGTGAGGAATATTTGCTTTTGCTTATTTGTGTCTCCCATCCACCCGTCCTAATTCTATGCATGCTGTTTGTGGCAACATACGCAGCGCCTAGAATCGCTGGCTGTGTATTCTTCGCACACATTCTTGGGACTTGTTTTTTCGGGCTCACTCATGGTGATGCTCAAACTCTGGATGGGGTAACCGTAGTCAAAGCAACCGCCAATCCCATAATCTGGCACAATTTGTAATGCATACATATTCATTTTGCTGCATGGTGTTGCGGCATGTTTGCTTTCCGAGCCTTGCCCGAACAAAACCTTGAGAAGCTTCTCAAGAATTGGAAAATGGTCGGGAACAAGCGTTGGTTAAGATTTGACCATTATACAATTTACATTGGTAATCGGACCTTTTCCTTCGGGGGCGAGAAAACAGAAGATGTTTGGCACATGTACCCAATTTGGATGGCGATTATTATTGGCCTTGAATATCCAAGGGTCATCCTGATGGAAGAATGGATTAAAAGCTCATAAAATATTTTAACAAGCAGTTTGAAATAGGATAACAATAATTGGGGCGACAGAGAATTTTGTGGACAGAGCAGGCTGCTAGAGAGATCTCCATATATTCGAAATTAGATTTGAAGAAATAATCTTGTGACATTATGGTGACAATAATCGTATGATAGCATCGACATGGCGCTATTTGGTGTTTGGCAGTTAACCTCATGAATAGCGTTTGATCAGAAGTCTCATATTTACATAAATGCTAAATTTTGTTAAAATATCAGCAGTTATTCGATGTCCTTGGTCCAATCCGAACATTTCCTTGAAAAGAGGATTTAATAAGCTTCTATGATGAGTCCTCAAGGACACAGAAGCGCCTTTCCTGCTACTCGTTAACCGTTAAAGTCGTTACTGGCTGTGACACTAAAAAAGCCTGACTAAATTGTTACATAGTTCTTCTACTCAATAACGTCCGACTTTATGAGACATACATTTCAGGACTTCAAGATTCTAATCCTTTCTCTAAGATACTACAAGCTCGAGAGGCCTTCGCCTGATAGTTCTAGCTTTATGTGACTTAGTTTTATCCGTAGCTGGAGAGCCAGTTCTGCGTACGAGGAGTCGGTTCGGAAAGTCAACATAGTTTGGGAATTATTAAACAGTATTCAACCTGCTCACTTAAGATAGCTGTTGTCTATAACACATTATTGTAGGACTATTGCCGTAGAATCTTGATGGTTGTTTGGTAGAAGTTTTGTTGAGAATACTGAAACTTATATCAGAAGACCAAGATGTACAAAACTTTCGTTAGTAGCAACCATAATATAGTCTCTACCACAAATAATGCACCTCTAACGCATTTGTGGGGAATCGTCGGGATTTCCCGTTCCCATTTCCCCATTGCCGTGTGCTGGAAAATGATTGGAAATGCACCATAAAACCTCAACCTTACCATCGCCAGCTCTTAGAGGTGTACCACAATTCCCAACCCACCCATACACACGTACACAATTGGCCAACTCTGTCTACGCGTCTACAGCAGAGCCAGAAGACTTCCAGCTACGCTCCGTTCTTCGACGTGTTTGAGCGCGGGCGCACTATCAAGCAGCATCTTCTTCCAGCAATTACCACCGAAAAGAAGTTCCTGTCTTCACCCTCGGCTTCCTCCTAACCCCCTCCCTCCCTCTCTTCCTCCTCCCCCTCAAGTTCACCATACCCATTCACCACCAGCATTCCGGAAGCGCACTTAAAACCCATTAGCCCGTAATCAAATGTGTAAATTACTTCTTTTCCAGTACTTTTTCTGCGCTCCACCGTTGCTGCCGAGATTTTCCGTGCGTTTCCGTTCGATTTGAACCATGGCACGGCGCACGGCAAGGTATGGTGGTGTTGGCCACCATCACGAACCACCAACGGGGCAATGAAAATGGGTCCGAAATGTTAGTCACTCACTTTTATCCTGGGAGGGCGTTGCCGGTGCGCTCAAGATATTTCCATTTCCGGCTGGCAAGACACCGAAGACGGCATCGTTCTGGGCCGAGATGTCCTTGCCGTGCTGTGGCTTTGTTCTTCTTCAGTTTTTGTGATGCTCCTCAGTAGAGACTTCGTTCGTTAGCTTCGTTCGGTGTTTGGGACGCATTTTCTCACACCAGTGCGGATGCTACTGCTTCGACGACAAGGCGTCAAGGTGCACACGGATGCCAATCCGGTGCGAAAAACCCCCGGGATAAAAGTTCGAGTCTCGAAGCGGGCGTGAGCCGGCTGGTAATGCAACTTCGAAACGACCCAACCCGTGGCGTGGGAATGATCGGATGTGGAGGAGTTGTTTCCTGGGTTGACAAGTTTTCCGATATCTGATTAAAGATTTTCCACCTCGATGGTGAGCAAGAAAAGGGTGACAAAAACAGGTTTCGTGCGGGTGAAGATAAGATGGCGATGGACGGAAGAGCTGTTTTAAAGACACCTTTAAAGACTTCGTTTTTTTTACCTTAAAGTATTCATTCTTTGTGTTTTTTTGTATAACATTTTATTTACATAATATCATGTACAGTTGTATTTTTTGTTCTACTTCAATCTACCTCTACCGCATCGTACTGTGTTTTTTTTTTTGTCCTTGTAATTTCATCTCAACAAATCCCGCGCATAGCTTTACATTGTAAGCTATAATCAGCGTGTATCGATGTTCGGCTTCGCTGCTTAAATAAAGTTGCTCGGTGCATTTGGTTGCCACGGGAAACCCGCCACTTACGAAGGAACCCGGTGCCAACCGAAGCAGTGCTGCATCGTGCAGAAACCGCCGGACCCGGATGGGAACAACAGCAATCGTACATGTAACCTTCACCGTACCGAACCGAACAACGATGACAGTAAGCAAAAAAACGAGAATACACACCAAGAACGGCCACATTCTCGACCACCGCTTCTACCCTCTCTTCTCTCTCTCTCCTGCCCTCCCTCTCATCCCACAGAACATCGAACAAATGAATGGTTCAAGTGCCGCTGACCAATTCGTATGACAATGCCGCCCGAACCCTTGTGGCCTCGGTGCCAATGCACCACTGCACTGCAGATGCAGCGAAAAATGCAACGGGGGCATGTCACACATGTGCATCGCGAGCAAGAATAACAGCAACAGAAAAAAGGCACACACCAAACTGGCTTATAATCCTCGCTCGTCCTCACACCGGATGGGAATGGTTGGTTTGCCGACGATTGGAGTGTTGCTTTGGAGTTGCGTACCATCGGAAGAACGTAAAGGTTCATGTTCTGGCGGAATTCTGGTGCTCTGTTTGGATCATGTGTTTCAACAGGAACAATTCTTTAAATGTTCAAAGAAGAGTATAGTAGATAAGAATAAAAAATGACTAAAATTCGAACCAAAAAGGGAATCCTCAAGGTTTTAGTCACTTAAACAGGGTAGTCTTATTTAAAATTGATATCTTTCCTGTTCTTATTAATAAAATGTATAGCTTATACTTCCTTGATACTTTTTATTTGCCCTCAACTGTAGTTCTTCAGGAAAACTTGACTGTAAAAATATTTGGTTAACAACAATTCTTCAAGGCTTCCTATTTCAACAACGTTCGCGTCAAGGCATGTATTGACACAAATGGATAAACAGAGCACATAGACAGGCATATCGACTTGAGTCATACAGAGCGATAGAAAAGCGATGTCATCACCGTCAGCAGTAGCCTGTTCAATCGCTTCCAACTTCCAACCGCGGAACACAAAAACACACCGAATAAAAGCAAAGAAATCTCCATGACAACGGGAACACAGCATCCACTGCGGCATCCCATCGAGCGGATACGCTTCTGTCAGCGCTTTCGTCAATCTCACGCCTCTCACGGAACGACCCGCTGCTGCCGCCCACCTACCCGCACGACCTTCGGCATGCAGATCCCGGTTCTGGTGGCTCACGTTCTCGCCCTTCTCCCAAACTCCCAAACTCGGCGGTCCACAAACGGTCCACAAATTCCAAAGAGATCCGTGAACGTGGTCCCTTCACTCGCGGCTGGTTCGCGGTTCGCTCAAATGATCAAAAGTTCCCTTTGACATCGTGTGTGCATCGCTTGTCGGCACATTTTCCGCCCTATGGCCAGGGCGAGATTGATTGCTGAATCATCAAAGTGCAAGTGCAGTGGCTTTTCGCGGGAGTAGTAGTTATCCATCGCTCGGCCTCGTGCTGGGCGGTGTGCTTTGAACTGCTGGGCCACCGCTGTATTCAGGCACACCCGCAAGAAAACGCCCGTTTTGCAGCAGCAACAACAAAAAAATGGGCCGTTGGCCGCGGGATTGTGTCGCGTAATTCGCGCACCGAGACTCGCGAGCCCACGAGCGCGAACCAGCGTGCGCGGCAGTCCTTTGCATGGAATGGTTTTTCCTCGTTCGGTGCGCCTGCTTTGATCGGTGTGACCGTGTGTATCAGGATGGGCGCTGGAGAACGACTGCTGACTGAGCAGTTGATTTGCAGTTTCACTTGCAAATATCTTGACGAGTGGCATTTTCCTACCGATAGCACCTTGCACAACCAGTGGACGATGATGATCTGGACGGTGCGTGTGTCCACCGAATCAAAGCCTAGAAGAACGATGCTCGGTGTCCTTTTGTGTGTGCGTGAGCCGCTCTATCGTGAACATCGTAGATTATGGACATTGGCGAAAGTGGTCCGCGGATAAACTGGACTAAACAAAACTGCCGGGGATGGGGGAAAAAACACGCGGAAATTCAATTGGCATTGAGCAAAAAGAATGCTGCACACCATCGAGAAGTGCACATCGTTGCCAGGCTCTTTCGACAGCACAGTTGCAGTTGCAGTGCAGCTCGGGCAACTGATACGGCTACTTAACGAATCCCGGGTACCACTTCGCGGAAATTGGAATACTGACTGCATCTGGGATAAGCTCCCGTTTTCGCATCCTTCTGCAAAAGGGGATTTTTGTTTTCTTGTTTTGCGTGCGCTGTTGCGCCCTTGCCGGGTATTACCATGTCAAATTGTCAGTTTGCATTTAAAGATGGGCTCGTGATCCGGGCGGACAACACACGGATTGGGTTTGATCGGTTGACAGTCATCGGTTGCTTGGTAACCGGATTTGACAAAGTGTTGACATGGTGACGATGGAACTGAAGGCAGAGAGTGGTGTAAGATAAAAAGACAGATGCTCTTGCTCGAAGAAGATACTCGTGTTGAATTTGGTGTGAAGAAGGATAAGCAATTTAATCGGTTAGTACACGATGTTTTGTCTTATAGAAATTGTGTTTCTGAAGTTGGGTTGTTCCAAAAAGTGAGACAGTGACAATCTGTACATTCAGGGGAGGATCACAGTATATGTTTGGGACCTTGAGCTTACAAGGGACACATTACATGGTAATATATCCTTTAAGAGGGCTTTGTAGTTCGCAGATCATGGCTAAAACTCTATAGAGGGACCTCGTATGTGGACATCATGAGCACATGTTGTGAGACGTACATGTTGTTAGAATAATTACAGACTCCTTTAAGTCTAAACCATTCATATGGCCTGGTGAGATAGGCTCAAATAAAGCTGAAGATATGATGAGTCTTAAGAAACGTTGGGATTAAATCTTTGCAGAAAAGAACACTCGCTCAGCGCTCGTCACATCGTACCTTTACGTATCCTATAAGTATGCTTTGTGGTCCACAGATCATGAGTATTTAGAGGACCTCGAACTCTATAGATGGGTCTCGTATAAGGACATAATGGGCACATGAGATGAGATGAAAAATGACCAATTTATTGTGAAGATACAGATAGCTAATGTTAGAATATCGTTAGAATATCCTGGAATCCTTTGGTTGTTTCTTGTCTATGGATGCCTTGGAATAGAACTATTGTATCAGAGTCAGTATTTTATTTGAACCGCTTCTATTAACTCATCTTTCACAATTTGCTCTACATAAAATGGAAGTCGACGAACCGAATGTTTTAAAACATAGACTTATCATCAAAATACGATTCCCATCTTTGCTGTCCTGTCATTCAACCTGCAAAACTGCACATGCTGCGGCAAGATGAACCCGTACCGTACCTCCCAAACATCGAGATGGCAACGGGTAATTAAAAAGAAATTAGCCCGCTAATGGGTTTCAAATCCACCCGGTAAAGCTTCACCAACTCTAGGCTGTGCGTCAACTGTTTCGGCCTAACCGATACGGTCTAGAAATTCGGCTAATTCGCCGAATGTTTCGAAACGATTTAAAAAGCAACAAACGACAATCACATTTTTATTGATCCATCTGCAACTTGTCCGATCTGCATGACGGACACCATTGACACTTGATGCGACCTGTGAGCTCATGTGTTCTTGCTTACGGGTGACAAACTAATGATGGAACCACTATCACTAGGCTCAATCTAATGGGTTTGGTTGGCTGAAGTAACTTTCAACAATATTGACATGCAACCGTTTGAGAAGGTTTATGCTGTGTTCTAGTCGGTAGAATTCGATACGATCATGTCAGAAGCATGTGTTTCGGAGCTCTGTTTACGATGCAGCACTGCAATTGGAGTCACTTTCCCGAAACTGTCATATTAATGCGTAATAGGAGGACCGCGTGGTTGTGGTCCTGTCCTGTCTGACCTGGATCATATCAGCATCGGGATCCTCCTATTGCTCAGTAGGTCATAGTAACAGCCCCAATTACCTCTCGACATTCCACATGGCGATCATCCCACGTAGGAAATTATGATCGACATTTTTTATTTTGTTCAAGTCTCTCTCTCTCTCTCTCTTGCACAAGAACAAACGCACCCACCGATGGCGCCTGACATCTACGGTGATAGATTCGAGTTCTAGGGATCTTCCACGTACACGCCCGCCCGTAATCCCTTAGAGGAAAAGGTGTGTTCCGGTCAATGTCTAGGGCACCGTACACGTAGATTCGGCTCGAAGCCGTGCGAGGGCGAAGGAGAGATGAGGTCCGTCATCACCGGGCCGGGACAAGGCGCTCGGTAGGTTTTTCCGCGGGCAGGCGAAATCAGATGATAATCGTAGTTATATAATTATTATAATGATGCGTCTACAAATTTGACCCGGTACCTCCCGAAGTCGGAAGTAATTTGGAAGGCAACTGATCATTATCCGGACTTTTGTTTTGTAGACTGTGGTCTGGCGTTTGTGTGCGTGTGTGTGAGTTGTGTTTTTTTTGTTGCTGTGTTTGGTTGGATTCTTCTCTTCTTTCTTGCAGTTCCCAAAAAAACCAAACGCGTGGATTGATATTTACAACTGTTGGTGTATTCCTTTGCATGGAATGGTTTTTCCTCGTTCGGTGCGCCTGCTTTGATCGGTGTGACCGTGTGTATCAGGATGGGCGCTGGAGAACGACTGCTGACTGAGCAGTTGATTTGCAGTTTCACTTGCAAATATCTTGACGAGTGGCATTTTCCTACCGATAGCACCTTGCACAACTAGTGCGACGATGATCTGGACGGTGCGTGTGTTCACCGAATCAAAGCCTAGAAGAACGATGCTCGGTGTCCTTTTGTGTGTGCGTGAGCCGCTCTATCGTGAACATCGTAGATTATGGACATTGGCGAAAGTGGTCCGCGGATAAACTGGACTAAACAAAACTGCCGGGGGTGGGGTAAAAAAAACACGCGGAAATTCAATTGGCATTGAGCAAAAAGAATGCTGCACACCATCGAGAAGTGCACATCGTTGCCAGGCTCTTTCGACAGCACAGTTGCAGTTGCAGTGCAGCTCGGGCAACTGATACGGCTACTTAACGAATCCCGGGTACCACTTCGCGGAAATTGGAATACTGACTGCATCTGGGATAAGCTCCCGTTTTCGCATCCTTCTGCAAAAGGGGATTTTTGTTTTCTTGTTTTGCGTGCGCTGTTGCGCCCTTGCCGGGTATTACCATGTCAAATTGTCAGTTTGCATTTAAAGATGGGCTCGTGATCCGGGCGGACAACACACGGATTGGGTTTGATCGGTTGACAGTCATCGGTTGCTTGGTAACCGGATTTGACAAAGTGTTGACATGGTGACGATGGAACTGAAGGCAGAGAGTGGTGTAAGATAAAAAGACAGATGCTCTTGCTCGAAGAAGATACTCGTGTTGAATTTGGTGTGAAGAAGGATAAGCAATTTAATCGGTTAGTACACGATGTTTTGTCTTATAGAAATTGTGTTTCTGAAGTTGGGTTGTTCCAAAAAGTGAGACAGTGACAATCTGTACATTCAGGGGAGGATCACAGTATATGTTTGGGACCTTGAGCTTACAAGGGACACATTACATGGTAATATATCCTTTAAGAGGGCTTTGTAGTTCGCAGATCATGGCTAAAACTCTATAGAGGGACCTCGTATGTGGACATCATGAGCACATGTTGTGAGACGTACATGTTGTTAGAATAATTACAGACTCCTTTAAGTCTAAACCATTCATATGGCCTGGTGAGATAGGCTCAAATAAAGCTGAAGATATGATGAGTCTTAAGAAACGTTGGGATTAAATCTTTGCAGAAAAGAACACTCGCTCAGCGCTCGTCACATCGTACCTTTACGTATCCTATAAGTATGCTTTGTGGTCCACAGATCATGAGTATTTAGAGGACCTCGAACTCTATAGATGGGTCTCGTATAAGGACATAATGGGCACATGAGATGAGATGAAAAATGACCAATTTATTGTGAAGATACAGATAGCTAATGTTAGAATATCGTTAGAATATCCTGGAATCCTTTGGTTGTTTCTTGTCTATGGATGCCTTGGAATAGAACTATTGTATCAGAGTCAGTATTTTATTTGAACCGCTTCTATTAACTCATCTTTCACAATTTGCTCTACATAAAATGGAAGTCGACGAACCGAATGTTTTAAAACATAGACTTATCATCAAAATACGATTCCCATCTTTGCTGTCCTGTCATTCAACCTGCAAAACTGCACATGCTGCGGCAAGATGAACCCGTACCGTACCTCCCAAACATCGAGATGGCAACGGGTAATTAAAAAGAAATTAGCCCGCTAATGGGTTTCAAATCCACCCGGTAAAGCTTCACCAACTCTAGGCTGTGCGTCAACTGTTTCGGCCTAACCGATACGGTCTAGAAATTCGGCTAATTCGCCGAATGTTTCGAAACGATTTAAAAAGCAACAAACGACAATCACATTTTTATTGATCCATCTGCAACTTGTCCGATCTGCATGACGGACACCATTGACACTTGATGCGACCTGTGAGCTCATGTGTTCTTGCTTACGGGTGACAAACTAATGATGGAACCACTATCACTAGGCTCAATCTAATGGGTTTGGTTGGCTGAAGTAACTTTCAACAATATTGACATGCAACCGTTTGAGAAGGTTTATGCTGTGTTCTAGTCGGTAGAATTCGATACGATCATGTCAGGAGCATGTGTTTCGGAGCTCTGTTTACGATGCAGCACTGCAATTGGAGTCACTTTCCCGAAACTGTCATATTAATGCGTAATAGGAGGACCGCGTGGTTGTGGTCCTGTCCTGTCTGACCTGGATCATATCAGCATCGGGATCCTCCTATTGCTCAGTAGGTCATAGTAACAGCCCCAATTACCTCTCGACATTCCACATGGCGATCATCCCACGTAGGAAATTATGATCGACATTTTTTATTTTGTTCAAGTCTCTCTCTCTCTCTCTCTTGCACAAGAACAAACGCACCCACCGATGGCGCCTGACATCTACGGTGATAGATTCGAGTTCTAGGGATCTTCCACGTACACGCCCGTCCGTAATCCCTTAGAGGAAAAGGTGTGTTCCGGTCAATGTCTAGGGCACCGTACACGTAGATTCGGCTCGAAGCCGTGCGAGGGCGAAGGAGAGATGAGGTCCGTCATCACCGGGCCGGGACAAGGCGCTCGGTAGGTTTTTCCGCGGGCAGGCGAAATCAGATGATAATCGTAGTTATATAATTATTATAATGATGCGTCTACAAATTTGACCCGGTACCTCCCGAAGTCGGAAGTAATTTGGAAGGCAACTGATCATTATCCGGACTTTTGTTTTGTAGACTGTGGTCTGGCGTTTGTGTGCGTGTGTGTGAGTTGTGTTTTTTTTGTTGCTGTGTTTGGTTGGATTCTTCTCTTCTTTCTTGCAGTTCCCAAAAAAACCAAACGCGTGGATTGATATTTACAACTGTTGGTGTTGGCGTATTTCTTTGCTCCAGTCTTTCCAGCGATCGTATGCGTCGTACTGTTCTGTGCTCTTTTTTTTGCTCACCAACTTTGCCGGCCGTGTCCTTCGCGCGCTTTAGACCACACAAATTAGACACACGATTGGCACAACTGACCGCGGCTTTCATTCAACTGCCCGTGTGAGGATACCCTCACCGACGCCCGGTACCATTTTGTTTCGTCTCCACCGTTCTCGTTCAACTCCATTAAGCTTGAAGTTCGTCAGGTCTCCCTGCTGTGCAGCGACCATTCCTTAATGCATCCGGACCACCGGATCCAAGAATGTCATTAAGCGGGAATGTTGACGGTGCGGGACCTACGGAACTCCCAGTTCCGGTCCGAGATTTATCAGCCTCGTCCTGCCCGAATCCTCCGGATTGGTCTCCTCCTGGCAGGGCGCGTTCCGGTACACATCAATCAAACGAGTTGAATAATTTACCAAAAAAAAACCCATAAATCTTTGCGGACCCCGGGACCGCAATGCACCGGCGCGTGAGTGGCGCCGAAACGCGCTCGAAAAGGTAAACACAAATGCACCGCGCACACTGTGCAACAGTCCCGGGACAGTGAATGACCGACCGCGCGACCGGATGGACGCTTTGGCCGGTATGGCTTTTGTCTTGCCCATTGTTCCCGCACTCGAAAATGGAGGGCGTGGGCGCGGAAAACAAAACTGTCGCTGTGCCTGGGAATCGTCGCACTCGGGTCGTTTGAGCAGGTTGAGAAATGGATTCAAATAAAATTAATTTATTGAAATCTCGCGAGACACGTTGCAAGGTGGAAGGGAGCGCAGATGGGTGCGCGGTTTGTGGGTTTTAATGTGTGGCGGGAGTTCTTTAAAGTCGCACCGGGTCTTCGGCGTGGTATAGTTGTGAAGAAGAACTGTGGGGAGAGAGAGTCCGCTCCAGGTTGGGAACGAACGATGAGAAGAAGTAGCGGTTTTAGTGTTTCGTTTACTTATTGGAGTATTTGTTTTGTTAAATTGAAAGAAAGAACGCTTGGGAAAAACTAAAGAATGTTTACTGTTTTTGGGATTAACAAAAGGTTAAAGGTTTGAAGAAGAGAGTACATCATCGGAGAGACAAATACTTGAATGGCGAGTGAAGTCACACGACGATATTTAACGTACAACTTTGTCAAATAGATGATTGTTGAGGTAATTATCTTTTTTGAGATCCTAATAGAAGATTTTAAAGCATGAATTCTGATAATTGCTTAAGTTTTTGAAGTCTTCAACATAGTTATTCAAAATTCAAAATATATGATTACATTAAATACGCTCATTAATTAGATTCTGAGTCTCCTGGTTACACTTCATGTACATGGAGGTCTTATCCTGTTGTTGAAGTCCCATGAACAGTAGTCCTCAACTTCAAGTCTAACTGTGTTATACTTGTTATTGGGTTGTCTGGTGTTACTCTAATTGCATGAACTTCATCTACAAGGCTTCATACAAACTACAGAATCTATCAGCGAAAGTCTACAATTTTCCTCCATGGAACCAAGACATATTGGGAACTTCTTTCTATCCATATCACTCTGATCTCTTTTCAGTGGCCGAATGTTCCTTTCCAATGCAGACTTCTTATGTCTTGCTTTGCCTAGTACGAAGCAGTTGACTATTTAAAAAATATAATCACTCGACAAGCTTGAAAGAGCCTCACACATTAGCTACAATTCTTCATTCTATCCATTAAAAGCTTTCTAATACTTCCAATAATCCACTATATTTCAGTACTATCACCACCAAACGCGTGCAAATATAATCGTAAAACACAGACCGTTAAAATCGTTTCTTAACACACCGCGAAGGAGCGTAACCCGCTTTACACCTTCCCAGCCTCGTGTGCGCTCGCGCGCGTAACAAAGTTATTAATGCAAAATAGTCGAAATGCTTCACATAGTTCACGATTTCGCGGCCATCGATCTTCGCAGCATCCGCACCGTCATCAGGACCCGGAGAGGAGGCACAGAAAAAAAAATTGTTCAATCCAATCGAAACCAACTGCGGAACATATCAAAGAAGATTTTGTTGTTCGTTTTTGGTGCCTTTTTGGAGCGAACCGGTTCCATGCTGGACCTGGCTGGTGACATTTGATTTCAGGCGCTTTGGGGCAGTTTTTTTCTTCAGAAAGTTACGTTTGGTTTGGGTTTCTTGATGCAGCGTACGTGAAATGTGAATTGTTTTCGGTGGACGAGGGAATTTCTGATACCGATGCAACGAAACCGACCGAAATACTTACAGAATTCTGCGCTAACATGCGGAGACCTGAGAAATTGCATTGAAGTTGGCAATAGGACAATGACCTGCCCGGTTCTTCGTGAGAGTACGTTTTTTTGTATTTATAAGTTTCTAAAAGCAATTAATGGATCTTGTCTCGTTTACAACATTTGACAGCCAGCCGTACTAGTGGCAATCATCTTTTCCGCTTAATGCATTCTCGTAGACAGTTCCTGTACGGCAGAGCTAATCCACTTCCTGTGTGTTTTTTAGTCGTTCACCACTTTGTTGATGAAACTGTACGAAAAAGGATGGAAAGATGACTAACAAAAGCAAACCCGAATGCACCTATCCACTCCCAAAAATGCGTCCGAGACTGTGGGACAACAACAGCACAACACCACCAAAAAGTAAAAAGCAACACTTGGATTTAAAATTCATAATCCCGCAGACCCAGAGTGTGTCCAGATTCGAACACACGATGTTTTTTACTGAACAATTCAACATACGTGTACGTGTGAGCATTCGTTATTCCGTTTGGCAGGACGTCTGGTACGAGACCGGGACCGATTAGCTGCACGAAATCCCTTCCGGAGGCAAATGGCGGATTCGTCGTCGTCGGCGGCGTCGGCTTAGGAGATGGAATAATTTGATGTTTGATGTCTGTTTTTTTCGTGTGTATTGTTGCTGGGTCTCTTGCATTCGTGTCTTTGTGGCGAGCAAAAGTTCTGAGCGGTGAATAGCGTTGGAAAGATAAAGGCAGCGTAGACCAGAGCAACACTCCGGTGGCTCAGTAATTCCATTTACCGAAAGCTTTCCAAGTGTTGCGTGATTTTTGAATGTTTTAGGTTTGGTTTGAGTTTTTTGCTTGTTTGTGTACCAACAGAAAGTTTCAAAAGCAATCACAGAATAAAACTTGTTAATACTGACATTATAGCATGGCATGGATGTGCTCGATTTAAGTTCTACAACTCTTTGTCTGATCATCTGTGTCAAGTCAAACACATTTATTTTACCTTAGAAAAATTGTATTGTTATTCTCCATGGAAATCTCTTAGGACCTAGCAATACTACCAAAGACCTGCGCCAGGGAGATGGGTTTGCCTGTCTTCTCTTCAATCAGGCGCTAGAGAAAGTCATCGGAGACTCGGAGGAGAACTCTTCGGGGACCATTTTCTCTAAGTCAATCGAGATCATGGCATGCGCTCATGACATAGCCTAAGTAAAATTCTCAAAGCCTCAGGAAAATTCTAAAAACATCCACCATGAAGGATGAAGCTGTATGGAACCTTTATAGTTCCAGAACCTTCATACGCCTGTTGAGCTATACTGAGACATGGACTTTGTTCAAAACTGACGAAACTCTGCAAGCCACGATCGAGAGGAAGACGCTCAGAAGGATTATGAATAAACTGATCATGTCATAAGAATGGCACCGAACCACCCAGCCAGTAAATTTCTTTCAGGCCGTCCACAGGCACAGAAGAGTCGTGGTAGGCCGAAACTGAGATGGAGCGTTGATGCTTCCATCAGAATGGTTGGGCTATTGGTCATGAGCTATTCTTCTTACAAGCAACGACAGTGCTGGCAGCATGCAATCATCTGGCAGAATCTTCAAACATGGCTTAGTCTTCTGGGTTATTATTCTTGTTAACCAGAATTCGCAGTTGAGTAGTGTTCGGGAACTAGCACGTTTATTGGTCCGTGTAAATGTGTTTATTCATGAGTGTAAAAGGCCAACAAGTTGTCGTTTAGACAAGCTTCTCATCAGATATGAATAGACTTCATTAGATAAGACTCGTTTTTATGTGCATAGTACATATGTCTTGAAAGCAATCCCTTTCATTTTTATGTAATTAATGGTATAATTGACATAAGTTCGATATTTCGCTTGTCTTTACTTCAACAAATGTAGTCTAAACCTTCTGTGAGCTTAACATTTCCATACAAAATTATACATTGTAATACTTTAGCTAGAACTTTAAAACATTCTAACTATTTTTGCGCTGATCTCTGAGCCAGCAGGAAAATGTGTCTGAAAATGCACAACTTCGTTCTATTTTGTGTGTTCCTGCTCCGTACGAGAAGAATCTTCCCTCGACTAGAAGACGCTTGGATGGGAGTTGGTGGTACCGGGCCAGCAAAACACCATTCTCTCAAGCAAGCTCGACTGGCGGAAACGGTGAACGTGAAAGAAGTCTCCGGTCCGTGGGAGCCCCCGTGAGCGGAAAACTCTTGCGTTTGGGGTGGAAACAATGCTCGGCTGTTTTTTTTTCGTATTTCGTTTGCTTCATCCCCCATCAGTAACATTCCATTTGCCATTACTTCCCGCACCCGCACCGCTCTCTCTCTCCCACCACCATCACCTCCCAGACTTTCCACCTGACCAGACGAAACGTACCAGAAGTTGGATCTTCTAGCTCCGGATGAATTTTCAATCCCGCGCAACATTTACGGTGGCTCGTTTTTCATTTCCCATTTTTTTGTGTTTCGTTGCTGTTGTGTATGAATGCTCGTGTCTCGAGGGAAGCACAGCTAAACGGGCAGTACAACACGATGGAGACGGTGGACGGGTAGGTGCGTGCGGTGAAGGTGCAGAAAATTCGAATAGGAAGTAAACGGTGAATAGAATGAAATCGGATGAAAATGTTCAACAGCACACACACACACACAAAACGAACCAACAACGAAACTGTGTGTACCGAAAAGCACTGCAACAGTAACAGCACAAAAACAAAACCGGAAACAGTCTTCCACGCTAGTGGCCACAGCCCACTCGACCAACTGCTTTGCTCTCCAAAAAATATTAAGTGGTTTATTGTTCTATTACGTCTTCAGAACGCACACCGGACGGGCACGGGCGGATGTTGGCGCGAAGGGAGTGAGCCTACGGCTGTATTTTTTTGTAGTATCAAACTCTTCTACAACACTTCACTTCTATTGTTCAAATCATTTGGCCACCCGAAAGAGAGGAAGAGCGAAAAAATAGAGAGAAAAAAGGAGTAAGGATTTTCCACACCAGGACGACTGTTTCCTTGCGCCGAAGTACTTAACGACGATAAGGCGCGACGCCCTCGTGCGTGTGATGTTTTGATTGGTTTTGGGTTGAAAGGGTCTCTTTTTCAGCAAAACGCAACAATTGTGGCTTATAAGTAGCGGATACTTGATTGATTTATTGGCAAATGGCTGCTGATTGCTGATTTTTGTTCGGCATTTATGGCGTCAAGTGGTATTAATCGATTTTGTGGTTGTTATTATAATGCGAGAGTGTTTATGCAGTGAATAAACGTGACTAAAGTCGTATTTTTGTGATAGTTTCCATGAAAATGTTGTTAAAAGAAGACTTGACTTTAACAGCAACTATTTCTGACCATTTATTTTGTAATTTTTAATCAAAATTGTTGTTAATGTTATATTTTTCCTTGATTAGATTATTATTAAACTAAGTACTGTAATAACTCTCCAACAAATCTTACCGTTGATAAGTATTTTTCCGGTCTCAGTCAAATTTCTTTTCAATGTTTTTGTCAACAAAAACATATTATAGAAGTTACAAAAAGAAAAGTCAATTTACATTAAATGAAAAATAAAACTAAACTATCATAACTTGATGATGTGCTGTTATTTGCTTTATTTATCATACTTCATTGAATTATTGTTGCAAATTGTTTACTCACATGTTTCGAACATTAACTCTTCTTTCTTTCTTTTGACTATATCGTACATATTTATCGAGTTCTTTCTATTTTTAGTTCATACTTTCATTTTCTTTTGTATTTCTATCATATTTCTTCCCCTTTTAGAATTTTGTTTTGGTTGTTTTTTTGTGTAGTTTTTGGAGTCTTCTATTGCTTTTCATACTTTAATTTGTTTTGTTGTGAATTTCGGTTTCAGTTTTACTTTTCTTCATTAATTATTTACCTCGTGCTTTAAGCATGTTGTGTCGCTTAAACTAATGTTTAACGTGTAATATGTACTGTCGCTGCCAACACCTAGTAGATATCACTGCTAAAACCTAGAAAATATATGCCAAAATCGTTACGAAATCTTCACTTGACTCAATAATATTTCTAGATAAGTGATAAATTAATTGTTTGTTAAATATATTTTAAGCATAAATAGAAAATAAACTTTTTTAAGGTGCAAAAATCAATCAGAATCGCATGTAAAATGTGTTCTCTTATACTCACAATCACACTCCTCGGTTTAAGCTACCTTAAACCTACCTTATGTTTAAGACGTAACAAACCGTTCCATTCGATTTGTTACAAAATCCGGTTCAAATTCCTAGTAACGCTGCCAGTGTGTGTAAGCGCCTTATCGGGGCACTCACAGGCAAGATTCCGATATCGTGACGATGAGTTTTCTTACCTCCTACTCCCCTTCCCTCCCCGAATACCTCCGAAACACGGGGGTTCGAAAGGGCAGCTACAAGATGGAGTCGTTCGATCGGTCGATCGGTCATGCTTCCTCCCAATATCACAATGTTCCCTCTCGTGCGCGCGCGCGCAATGTTTTTTTGCGCAAAAAGGTTGCGAACAGTAACGCATATCCCAACCCCACCTGAACACACATTCTCTCCCCCGTCATCCACACATGGTGCAGGTTACCTCATCGAACGCTGGAGCGCACGCTAGCCGTCAATAGCAATTACCTGACCGTTCAATTAATAAACGGATAAGGCTGGAGGAAAATGCTGAAGCAACAAAGCACAACAATGCGCAGGCATCTGGTGATAAGCGATCTGGTAGGTGATCGTATCACGGTGATAAGGGACCATCGACGGCTTTGACGCTTTATGAGTGGGCCGACCGGCCGATACCTTTGGACACTTTTGGGTGGTTTCGATGAAAGATGGGACAGTAATTTTATGCACACTGAAGGGCTTTTTCTTGATAAGCATTTGACAATTTATTTATTTATTATTTTATTGCCACTTTAGCGTCACATTTCTTGAGAAAGTTTTCCATTCTGTAGACCCTAAAAATTTCCCGTTTTTTCCTTTAAATTGACAGATTGTCCACTGGGGAAGATTCCCACCGCTAAATGGTGTGGGAAAATCCTTTCTTCAATCGCGCCCAGCAAACAAAACAAACCCACCAGAAACAGATCATCAAACCATCAAATAAACAAACAAAAATCCACCCCCTAACCCGCCCAAACCCTCCCCTGAAGTAATCCCATCAGCAATCCCACCAACCATAAACACCAAGTAGCTAAGCCTTGTGTGCCATTGTTAGTAAATTTTGACGTTCGACTTGCGGTCATTTCACCCGGACCGATTGCGTAGGAGCGGAGAAAAAGCAAGAACGAAACATCCGCCCAAGAAAAACTAAATTCCACGCAACACATACCACCTGCAAGCGTAAACTAGCGTTTGTGTTGACCGGGGGGTTTGTTTTTTCTTTTCGTACACCACCATCGTGGCCATCATCTTTGGAAACCGTCTCAACAAGTCACAACAATCACAATAATCACATTTATTTGCGCTTCTCTAATTAATATATTTTAAACTGTCTGAGCAAGCCCTTCCGTGCCCCGAACCTCCCACCCCCGCCAGTTCGCTGGTCCGAGCCACTGTTCCGAGTGTATCATTAACATTAAATTAAAGTTTCGATTTCATTTGCCCTCGGTGGGTTTTTGTACGGCTGGGCCCGGCTGAAAACCGCACGCGTCCCGTGCGCACCGTGGCCCGCATCTGTGGCCACCACGGTTCCGGTATGGTGTGCACGGTGTGGCCTATTTGTTGGGTGTGGAAAAATACCGCTGGCCAATGACTTTTTCCCTGGTGGCGTTTTGTCTAGTGACACAAGACGACAATTGTTTTAAAGAAAAGAGTCTATTTGTTTATATTTTATGTGTTAAATAGCTTAAGAACTATATCGAGTACTGCTTTTCCTAAAGTAAAAGAAAATTCTCACCCTCCCCCCTAGGTAGATCACAATTTTCACCGAAACATGCTTGACATGAAACGTATCAATAGGGGTTGAAATATTTCAATATGGACTCTGTATTCTTGTTGATTGTGTTGGTTTCGGGTTCTGTTTACTGCACGATGGCGAAGTAGGCGTGGCTTACGATGCACTACTAGCGCCACCTGGCAGACACTAGCGTTTCTCTCGCTAGTCCACAATGGTTAACTGTCATTCGTGGTAAAATTCTTTCCAATTTAGATTTTTAATTACTATTTCTGTAGAACTAATTGTCGCCATAGTTATCTATATAAATGAATCAGTAAAGAATGTAATTTTGTTGAAAATATTCCCTTCTCAAACATCCGTTGGTTTACAAAATCAAATTTTAATTAATTAATATTCAATCATGTTCAGAAAGATAATCAATTAACCGCTTCAAATTACTTCATTAACCTTCCAAGTGTTGGATAAAAATTATAATCCTTCCACCACCATCTCCCTCCATCATACCAACCCCGGTTCCGCACAAAGCTCACCCCGTGTCAGGAGGACAAGCGCCACCGAACACCCCGAAAGCCACCGAACCGAAAGCAATAAATTGGACAATTAAATTAGCGGGTGATTAAAGTGAAATTAAGGCACTTAAAGTGATGATAATCTATCTTTCGGGCTGGTGATAAATCGATGTAAACAAACGCGTGCCGTGATTAAGCAATGCGAGCGGGCGAAAACCCGGCCGTAGATTCGTACATCGGAAGTGGCTAGCGGAAAATCCGGCCTAAACCCGGAATTAGTCGTCTGTACCCTGACAGGGGTGTTGACGCTGTCGTTTACCTTGGGCTGGCTGTGTGGGACTCGTGGAGTGGATGCGAGTAGAGGATTTATGGTTCATCAATGATGGATAATAATTTCTCTGTCACGGTGTGCGTGGCGTACAATGTTGACTCGACAATTGAGGCGCATTTCTATGGAGAGACACGATACGCAAATTTGAGATATTAAAGACAGTGGGTAAAGATAAATAAAAAGAATTGTTGATGAAGTTTTCTTTTCCTTTGAACAAATATCGCTTCTTTCCAAAGAATCCTAAGAGCGCGATCTGTCTGGCAGCTCCGTCTTGACCTTCAGCTTCAGGGGATCCGCTCGGAAGTTTCACCCACCGGGCACCAGACACTTAAGCTGTCCGTCTGGCCGAGATAAGCCCCATTGATTGGGTCCGTGGGTTTTGTCAGACCACGGTACAGTATCCACTGACATTGACCGGGCCACGTCGGACGTTCGGTTCACACCGGCATTGACACGGTACGTCCGAATGCCAACAGGAAAAGCGTTCGATTCTCGACCATAGAACGGATCGGCCGATCGTTTGCCAAGACGGCTCTGAGCGGTCGTCAGGATGGGGGATGAAACTGAAACTTCTTTTTCCCTGCCAATCGAACAAGGCTTCCACGGACACGGACAAGGAGCGGATGGAAATGACACAGTAAAGAGGGCAACAACGGGAAAACAAAACAAAGACAAAGGGAAGACAGAAACTGCACACATGCGAGAAGGAATATCGCCACAAATGAAGTAAGCGTGAGAATATATTGGATGGCGATGGAGAATGCATTTTTAAAAAAGGTTCAGCTTCGTTGCACACAAGATGCAGTGATGGCACTTTGGTGCGGATGATGGTTTGTGTGTGAATGGTAAGATTCTTTATTTTATATTCTGAGACTACGAAAACATATTGGAAAGAAGGTAGAGGAACGAAATAGTGAAGGAAATCCGTTTCCAGCGTTCTTCAAAGGGTACTTTAGGCAATAATAATGTAAATAAGATTGAAATATTTTAAATTAACTGAAACTTACTAATGAAGAAGATTGTAGTAACACTTTTTCACATATTTATATTAATGTTTCGCGTCAAAAGAGCTAGTAAATTTGATAGTTGCTGAGTGAAACATGTATAAGATCTTAACATGTATAAGATAAGATCTTCAAATCAACAATTAAAATCAAATGTGAAAGAAAATAATGAAAAAATAATAGTAAAGTCTAAATATTCTAAGGCAAAGTTAACCAAACATGTTGGAAAATGTAATCAAATGTATTTTTTAATACTACTTGTATTCAAACTTAGTAAAAGCTGGCTATAAAACATAAAAGACTAAGAAATGACATTTTAAAATGAAGATTAAAACTAAAAGACTATCCCTCACAATAATATAATTCAATTCAATATAAAAATTACAAACCTGACACCAAATAAGCAAATATAACTCTTTAATAATCTGCTGCAACGATAACACATTGTAATTGTTTATAACACCTCAACACTCTAACAACTATTATATGCATAAAACTGTTTTAAACCATATTAACAACCAATAAACCAAAAAACATGTGTATTGTAGAGAAACATGATTAAACAAGATAATCTAGTAATCAAAAACATCTTAGGAATATTGAATTCTTTGACAACGACGCATTGATCATACATTAATTTTAAAACGAATTAAATAAATGATTTTATAGGGAGTCGTTTCGCGGACATTGATATTCAAGTAAAGCACGTCAAACGTCTTTTTATCTGCTTTGTACAACATTTAAAAAATAAACAAGAAACAAAAGTATGTTCCTCACAATATCCTTTCACATATTAAGGCTTGATGCATCCATTTTCCTGAAGGCAAACCTCGAGCAAAAAATGTTAAAATACATGAGCAAATTATAAGGTTTACTATCGAACCAAACAAAATGGCATACCGATCGTCAATTTCCATAGTGTGCCCAATCGGTCGGATCCATCCGCGTGCCATCTTGGCACACCAATCCGGACCAGTTCTTCATAACTGGCTAACCGATTATTAATTGCAATTAAATTATAGCTTTCTACTCTCTGCCATCTCTCAAGGTCAGCCCCGAACGCGTGTGTGCATTTGTGCAGTGGGCCCGTTCTGGATGGGTGGACCGTATGCCCGGCTCAGATGGGGTGCATCTAATGCAACACTGTTTCACCGACAGATGATGACCGGGCAGAAGGGTTCTCTGCCGGGCTGCTGCATTGTCGATCGTTGTTCGTAAAAAAAAAACCCCGGGATCGTCGTCTGTCATGTGGATATGCATTTTTGCAAACAGCCACAACAACCTCACCAACACGTCAGGGTAAAATGAATGATCGTCTTCGGTTTCGCCTTTCTTATCCCTCCCGCCTATTGCTTCCCGCCCTAGAGAGCTCCATCATCCGGCAAAAAAAAACAAACGAGACGAAAATCGTTCGTTTTTCCCAGCGTTTGGAGTATGTGTTTGTTGGTGTTCCCCAAAACTGATCACCTCCTCGTTTCTACTGCCGCTTTGCTTCGTCCTTTCGTGCGCCTGCACACGATAATGATACGCTTTCAGGCACCGAACGGGCACCAAACACTTGAAACGGCAGTACGGCGAAAAACAAAAACGAAAGACACGGACATGCGGTTCCTTGGAAGAGAGGTCCTGTCCTGTGGCTTGTCTTTTCTCTCAGGTGAGTTTGGGAAAATGTTTTGTGCGTGTGAGAACAAAAACATAATAGTCGACTGTAACATGGTACACTGCTCCAGCGACCCAAATGCATAACGAAGCCCAGGCAAGAACGATTAAAGAAACAAAACCTCGCATCTCGTGCGTTTTGCAAGTGTGGAGATAAAATTCGAAGAACTTTGGCGGAAAACAAGGAGTGTGTTTCTTCTCCACCAAACATTGGGAGCGTTGGTCGGCACAGTGCATGATTGAGTGCGATTTTACACGGCAGTAGAATCCATCCTGGACAGTCACAGGTCCAAGACTTCAGCTGAGAGTTCTTGGAAACAGGAAGATTTTCCGCCTAATGTACAACCACCTCTTCCCGACTACACCAAAAGCTGTCTGCAGTCCAAGCTAGCCATGACTTTTGCAATCTGTCAAATAATGAAAAATGGCGCAAAACGCTTCAATAACGCTGGCTCGAGGCAAAGATTATGGGGTTTCTTCGTTTGCCCCGTTGAGTGGCTACACGTGTGATGTGGGAAATGTAGCGCAATATATTCGGCACAAGAATAAATGACCCTGGCTTATGTGGATTAGTGTGCAACATTAGTCAACCAACCAGACGACGATTAAGGGGTTCAAACTATTCGTACGCGACACACGAGCGTCTTCCAAATCAATCACTCAAGCGTGGAAACTCCGAGTTTCATCATCATGGATCGAAGTACGTCGAAGTAACCTCACTTTCGCAACTGCAAGTGCAAGTCTCCCGGTGTGTGCTGCTCGCGGAACGTGGCTCAAACGACCTTGCGCAATTATAGGTTTATTTTAAATTATTTATCCATTCCCGTTGGCTGGTGGCACGCTGAGCACCAAGGTTCGTCTTCTTGTCGTCAGCTTATTGCATCGTATTTTAATTTTTATTAGTTTTAATGAACTTCCAACTTGGCACGACTTAGGACGGCCTTAGGACGGTATCTCGGTCGGTGGAAAATCGTGAGTTCTCCCCCGCACGTGAGTTGCCGAGGTCTCTCATTATGGCGAGAGGTCACAGAGCGTGCTGGTTTGGTAGGGAATTTGGATGCGAAGGACGCGGACCAGGTTCGATGAGTTGAGGCTCAATTATTCAAAGATGCACTAATGAGGGTCATCGTGAGGGGGTTTGAGATTCGAGGGAGGAAGGCGGATGCAGTAAGAGTAGCAGAAGCTTAGCTAGAAGTTGTCTTTGTCAAATGTGAAGTAGTATTAGGCGGTTCAGATATCGTCAAATAAGCGAAACGAAAACGAAAATTTCCAGCCTATACGCGTTCGGATTTCTCATAGCAGATTTATTACTTGAAGTTGCAGTACTATATTAGATGGAATAACTTTGAAATACCAATAATATTTAAGTTTAAGTAAGATACAAAACAAATAAGGAAGACGACTTTCAGTAATATCTCAAGGAACATAAAAATAGCAATAGGAAGATTTTTGTTTTCATTGTTTTGAATGTTTTTGGAGCCCAATATAAGTATTGTTTTGTCAATCTCTGTACAAACATTCAATAAAACAGGAGTTAATGTTACAAAAGAGCCCTGTAAAACATTATTTGTAGTAATAGAAATGCATCTGCTTTTAAGTTTCGTTTGCGCATGCGTGTAGTTGAGGTGACGGCATCTAAACAAACTGAAAATAAATACCAGACACCCAGCTAGTATCAATCCCATATTGTCTAGTGGTTAGGATATCCGGCTCTCACCCGGAAGGCCCGGGTTCGATTCCCGGTATGGGAAGGTTAATACTATTTTTGCTTAACTATTGAAATTAAAAGATAATTTTTATAAGTTGTTCTTGCTATAACCATTAACTATTAACTAAATCATTTAATACATTATGATGTTTGAAGAAATATTTCAATTTTTGTCTGTCAAAAGGCTTTTCCCTACTGGATGCCATTTAAAAACTTGACATAGACTTTGATGAAAGTATTTGTATATAAGTTCTAAATTATGTCCCCTAGTGAAGATTTTCCAATTTATATTTGTATGTTTTACGAAGAAAACACACATTTTATACAACATTTGATGTAGTTGTTGATCTCTGTAGTCTCTATTAGCTTCAGCCACTCATCCGGCGACTGTTTCCTCTAATTTGAATATTTTTCTCGTTTCTTTGCAAACTCTTTCTTAACTGTCTGTTCTTCTCGGCAACGAAAGGAAACATACTTCCTTCCAAAAAAACGAAACGGAAACCTCACGAATTCCTTCGACACGCCATTTTAAAGCCACCAACAAAACCGGTGTATGAATACGTTGCCTTCACCAACGTGACCAGACCACCAAAACAAAAAAACCAAGCCACAACAAAGAGCTCCATCTCCAAATCGAGATTTCGTTGCCAAACCACCCTCACACATCCGCATGACGCATCCGCATCGTGCAGCCTCCACCAATCACAACAACTGCACCGAACCAAGAAGAAGTGGGAAATGCTCGTGCTCGCACACACCAGCCGACAGATCGAGTCTCCCTTCTTCACTGCCCCTTCATCTCATCGACCCACCCACAGACACCTCGATATTCCATATTCCACACACCGAACCGAAACCGAAACGAACAGAAACAGCTCCAAGCATGATGAATCTGCCGCCATTTGCAGCCATTGCGTTACGGCGTTTTCGGCGGCCGCTTTACAACGGCCTCGGCAGGCTCCACGATATTTGCCCAACTCGGTCCGCTTCCACCGGTTCGGGGTCGAGGTATGGCGTGGGAGAGTTCGCGATGGCTTGCCGTTTGTTCGCCTCCAGCAGCCATTTTAAAAATCGAACTCTCGAACCGGCCCAAAAAGGACAGCAACGCAAAGCAAAACACGAAACCACAAACGAAACACGAGCGAGTGAATAACTAAACCGTCCGAGCCGTTCGGGGGGGGGGGGTGTGCGTTCTTGCGTTCCTGGCTCATCCCGATCGATGACTCTCGTTCCTCGTTCTGCCTGCAAACGTTGGCCGATCGATGTCTGCTTTGAATTTTTCACCAAACGTGCCAAGGCTTGCCCCGAGAACGGGCTTGATTTATATTCCGGTGCCGTTGCGAAACCCAACCGTTGGATGCATGGTTTTTTTCTTTCTTTGACTGAGACGGCCCACCTTCCCACCCACCCAGGATCAGCTCGGAAAGGGAAAAGGGTTGCGTGTTTTTCGTGCTGTTGTTGTTGCTCTGGTGGCTTCCTTCCTTTCGGCCGGGTCCATGAGCGAAGCGGGTGTAAGTCGCTAGAACTCACCAAAGCATGGCAGAATGGATGGTGCATAATATTTTATCAAGTACCTTCGAGACGCACTGGGTAGGTTGGTTGAAAAGTAGACTCGGTCGGTTGGGCATTGGATGAAATATATAGCAAAACAATACACATTTGTTAAAGCATTAATTTTTAAACATAACATTTTCATATTTTCAAGCATTTCTTTTTATGTTAATTATTGTAGTTGTTGCGTTCATTTGTTTATTTTAAATATCTTATCTTCCTATTTAATATATAAATTAATGAACCTGGTTGATCTGACGGACACATCAACGCCATCATTCCATCTCATTTTGGGCATACCATAACTCCTCTGTCAATGTGAACACCCTGAAAGGACTTAACGAACTAGGTTGTCCGGTGCTATTCTCATGACATGACCAGTCTACCGGAGTTTGACAGGTCTAATTTGTTGCATGATGGAGAAATCACCGTGCAGCACAGAGAGCTCGTCATTGTATCGATACAAAACATTGAAATATTCGACAAACAGTATTAATTCTTAGAAATATCCTTCATTATTTTCAAGCAAACTAGACATTACATTAGCACATCGGACTAAGCAACTCGTAGAATAACCGCACGCTAACGAAGAACACAGATAAAGGCACCGAATAAATCCCTCCGTTAAAGAAAAACCAGAATCATGCCGAAGAAAAGTCTCAGCCACAGCCTCATACACAGACGGACGGATGGATCCATGCCCGGACTTGACAAGAAGCGACCTCCACCATTACCATCCACCGGCAACTTACACCCATCTTACGGGGCCAACAACGGGGCAAAATTTATGTATTTTTAATGCCCTCACTCGTCCACACACCACACAGCACCCAGCGACCGCGCCTGGACGAACAGACAGGGCCTTAAATCCTTCGCGTCGACAAAAACGCGGCAGGCGGAATTGGGATTTGGCCCCGTAGGGCAAGAAAATCGAAACGACTCCCATCGTGCCCCTAAAACCGTCGGCAGTGTGAGCTCGTACGAATTTATGCATTCTGCAAACGCAAACCATCGCTCTCTCTTTCGTTCTCTCTCGCTCCTTCTGGTCCATTTGAGGACGAACATAAAAATGCATATGCAGGCGGTTTTTTTTTTGCTTTTTGTTCCTTCAACCAAACCTTCCGGGGACATCGATTCCCTTGCGGGTTTTTGCTGGTGATTCGTGGATGGATCGTGCAGTTCGTGGAATGTGGAACCACTCTATGCACTCCCTACAGCACACTACACATATCCTGTCTAGGGTGGAGAGGGTGTTCGGTCGGTCCATGTCCATGTACTGCAGTGGTTTATGAGGTCGACTATTGCACGAACGCGGTTTCCTTCGGTCGCTTTCCGTGATGAACGAGTTTCGGAAGAGTTTTGCATGTTGCATGGGGGCCGTCCGTCTTTGAAGGATGTGGGCTAACGAACGATCTGGAGGCCGTCGAGATATCTAATGGTACGGGAATTGGGAAATCTGCAAAACGCAAGACGTGGATTCTCCAATGCAGCTGCAATACGTTGCGTACGATTGTTAGACGTAGCGTGTGCATCGGAAAGAGGTTGAGATTAGATTTAGATGATAAAAAACTGCACTTTGGGAATACTCGAATTCGTTTTAGGAGAAGCAAAAATGCGTGAATTATGGTAATGCGATGTGTTTGATATATTTCTTCAAAGTGGCTACAATTTGGCTGATTTGTTTCAAACACAACAATATCTTTTCCACCACTATTTGAGGCTTATTTTTATTTACCTTCATGAATCCTTCCCTCAGCTCTAGAAAAAGAAGACTCAGCGTTTAATTTTATATTTTTGTAGTTTAAAGGAGTTATATCTACGAATAGGTTACACCAAACAGGACAGAACGGCTCTGCATATACAGTCTTTTAGCAATGACTACCCTCTAACTAATAGCTAAGCTAGGTAACGATAAGATTTTTACTATGAAGAATTCAACATTGTGTTCTTACTGTGTCCTTCGACGATTGATAGACTAAATCTTGGGGATCGAATCTCAGGTGGTCCTTATATTTAAATAGATTTCTTATAGCTTTAATATCTTTAGGTCTATTGTCTTTAAAATACTTCAAGCCTAAACAAGAAACTCTGTAATTTATTTTAATCACAATTACTTCAATATTTTAGTATGGAGAACTATAAACCAAATTTCATGCAATAGAAAATACAGATAAAACCAGGAGAACAAGTCATACGCACGTTACTCCTCCTAGTCTCATGATTTATTCTTTTAGAACTCCATCACCAACTCCATTCCAATCCACTACCAAACCAGTAAAGACCCACCGAGAACAAGAACGAACAAGTGTTGTAATTAATTGAATTCAAACCAGCGTTAAATTGCACGCTTTGGATTTGGCGGGCAAATAGTGATGAAGCGAAGGCGCGAAAGTAACAACCGCTAAACGTGTCGGAACAAATCAATTTCGATGCCCGGTACGTTGGGAGGAAAAATGCGAGGTGGTTGGTAAGCAAGTCACCCAAGACGGCGTCAGTTTGCGTGAGTGAGCAAGCGAAGAAGAGTTTGCCTTGTCGTAATAATTGCTCCAACATTAAGCAGACGCTCCCCAAAGGGTGGTCGCTAGACGGATCGTTCTTTTCGAGCCGCAAAGACGCAGTTTAATTCCGTTCCACTTAGTTATTCAACAGTGCCACAACTTGGGGAAGAAATTGGGGATGAGACACAGCTACAATTGAAATGTTCCCAGTGTTGGCGGCGACTCATACGAAGGTGGCTACCCACGACGGCCTTTATTTACAAGTGGTATAGCCCGTTTCAAATGCAGTGGTCTCAATAAAATGATAAAAACGAGATACACACAGACACGTATAGAACCATACCCACACTGGAGCTTTGTGTCTGCAAAAGCAATTCTGGTACGCGCTGCCTGCTACTACCAATGGCATGCAAATGCATCAACCGCGCGTGCCTGATAATGCACGGCTAATTGCGCAATCACAGTAAATGTGCCTCTTATTGCAGTTAATGCAGTTAAATTAAATTAAATTATCGACGACGCAAAAAAAAAAGAATCGACAGACCGGGACGTCACTCGGCTCGAAATGCACGCAAAGCCATCTCAGGTGCAGCTGGTTACATTGTCGCGCACACACCGGAATCATCTTTCCTATCCCGTTTGACAATCTGTCGATCGGCGTGGAAATTGGGAAAAGCGACACAAACTGAAGCGGATGGAAAAATACAGATGTAATTGCAAATTGCTGGCACAACAAAGGGCGAAGGACACCTTTTGCCCATCCCGAGCGCTGTGTTTCCCTGCAGTTTTTTTTTTCTACGGACGGTTGCAGTTTTGCGATTTTCATAATTACGTTTTCCATACCCAATTGACTCGATTGACAAGCGTCTCGGTTCGTTTTATTGCCGTTTTTTGTTCGTTGTTGCATTATTTGACGGTAAAAACAGAGGCTAAGGGTAAAGATCAGTGGCCATCGGCATGGGATGAAAGGTAGCAGCACGAAAATGCCCTGACACAGAGACACATTTAGATGTAATTTTCCTCTTGTAGTGCGGTTTCAAGGATGGTACGGTAGTTGTAAATGTGATAACAGCATTGAAAATGATTATTTGCTCTAAGTTGCATAGATATTTGTTGATAAAAATGTTAAAAACCTGTTATGAAGTTCCGCCGAAAATAGAAGAATCTGTGAGAGGCTCAACAAGAGGCAGTAATGGCAGGTTAAGTAAGACTATGTGAGGTTGTAGAGCTTAGATCTTGCCAGATAATCCACGAGTCCCATTACTGCA
>KZ061662.1:328076-345257 GCA_002091835.1 Anopheles maculatus | reverse complement strand
AATGGTTAAGAATGTAATCAATAGCTTGTTTAAGAGTATGATACACTAAACCCCATTTGTCATACAAAACAAAAATAAAGATATCCTCCGACAAAAGGCCTTCAGGTGGTAAAGAAAACACCGTATCTACTTTATCAAGGTTTTTTTCTCCTTACTCCCAGGATCACTAGAATATCAATTCCCAAAATTCAATCACTGTTGAGAAATCAATCACAAAACATGACAAATGTTATTTGCCAATATGTGTGAGACCCCCCTTCTTTTCTCTACTTGGCCATCCTTTTCCGCGAGACCCTCAACCGTCAACCAGTGACCAATCGTGAATCATCCGGCGCGCATTGCAATTAGAAATTCTGACAGCTTGGGTCTTGATTTACGGCTCAACCATCAATAAAATATATTACAGTTTTATACGCAAAACACTATATTAGTCGGCGATTCTTTCTTCAAGGAAGCACGTCACCCAAGCTCGCTAGTTCTGGGGGGGAGGGGGGAGCAGTTGTGGAAGAATTTTTCATTAAAAACTCCGAATCAATATCAATCAATCAATCGGGTGTCCTGGAAGGTTGCATCCCCGGAGTAAGAACTCGTGGAACAGGAACCATCTCGAGCGGTGGGTTGGACCGTGAGCTTTGATTTATGGCAAGCGTTATCAAGCGGGTACGATCGAGCTGAGCGAGATGAAGGCTTCACCACGGTGGTAAAGGGTGTTCGATTTTCGGATAGATCGATCCACCGAACCTGCAGTGTCCCTCAGTGGCTCAGACAGAGCAGGGCGAGAGATGTTTGACGCGTTTGGAACGAGCTATTTGACTCTGGTTGAAGGTGCAGTTTGAACCTCGATCCGAGACAGTCTCAGACTACTATCGATCGGCTTGCGCCCTTGTGGGACGGTGGTGGGACTAGCGAGAGAGCGAGAGAGAGAGAGAGAGAGAGAGAGAGAGAGAGAGAGAGTCACCTTCTGTGACTCTGCGCGCTTTAAATATGTGCTAAGTACATAATGACTCTTTATGATATTGATGATCATAATGATTATTGTTATTATAAAATAATAAAAATAATGACGTTGACGATCTGTGCGCGCATGTTGGTATTGCTAAGCGGGTCGTATGATCAGGCTGATGATGATGATTATTTTTCGGCTCAAGCCAAGTAGCCCGGCTCACGACAAAATTTTCACCAAACCAGTCCACCCTTCTGTCTGTCCGGGAGCTCGAGCGTGGAACAGGTTGTTTGTACACCCGATTGCTTAACGAAAAACCCTATTATAGGCTTCCCTGCGGGCTGCACAGAACACAATCGGTGGCTATCGGATGGCCACCGTTGCTTACGCTAGTGTCGAATAAGTGGTGCTTCTATTATACGATGGGGTTTGCCGGAGCAGTGGAGCAGAGTTTTCACTTCCGAATGGGTTTCGAGTCGATAGACGGAAGGCCAACCTCACCAGACACCAGACTCACACAGCAACGCAGAAGATCAGGACAGGAAGGTGTTGGACGGAACCGGAGACGAGGGTGTTACAAATTAGGCGCGATTATTAAGTGAAAATAAGATCAAATTACCGTACTTTTCAATAAAACACTGTAATTTGGAAGTGATTTGATAATGGGTTAATGAATCAATAAGAACCGGGCCCGGGTTGGTAGTTGAGGTTGTTTGTTTACTTGCTCGCTTGTTTGGCTGTCTGTCTGCTTGCTCATGATTAGCCATGTTGGTCTAATTTGTGATCGTGCAGTAGGTTGGAAGCTAGTCAGAAACAGGTAGCAGTAGGTGGATTTAAATTCCCACATAAACTAAGGCTGATTAAATCAATCTTGTTGGAGGCATTTAATGTAGAAATAGAACTATATTTTGTTAACTATTTTCCACCATTTTTATATCTTTAGTACAACTGTACTAAACTGAGTAGTGTCGATCCTTGAGAGTAGCGAATCAAAATTTAAACTCTCAATTTTACTGCAGGCGAATTGAAGCACTGTTTGAGCTCCACTTAAACGCCAACCTCGTTTGTCCGATGCGTCCGAACTTTAGAATCAAATAAATATCAATAATTTATATTCCACGTCCTGTCTAGCAACATTTGCTGTACTCCCATCCATAGGGAGCTACAGCAAAAAAAGAACAACGAACAATCATATGCCGCACTGGAAGCAAACATCACAACTAAACTCCGCTAGGTTTCCCTCCATTTTATCGCCACCATTACACGGACGCATTTGTATTGTAAACCATCCCCGCTCCCTTTCCTTGTCCATCCTTCCCTCACTTAGACGAACCTCCAAAAGGGAAAGACGCACACGGAAAGACCCATCGTTGAATGCTCCATCTATTTTAGCGGGCGAGAGTTGCAAAATTTATGAATATGCAAATTTTACGACACGAATGAAAAATAACTCTGTTTCCACCCGGTTCTGTATCGCCTCCTTCCCCCCCTCTCGGTCTATGTTATTCCCCCTTCGTTTCCCTGGGATCGTGGATCGACGCCATACATACTCGACGGCATACAGGTCGATCTGATGCATAAATCAATAACACATTTTATCCACCGTTCCGGGAACCGCCGCCGTCGTCGTCGTCGTCGTCGTCTCATCTTACCGTACCAGAGGCGGACCACATAGGACCACCACCATATCAGAAACCTCAGCCAATCCTTCAACTGCAGTCCCTGGTACAGTGTAAAGACTTTCCGAAATGCAACTTCGCAAACGAGACGGCGCACCAAGGCGAACAACAACAGCGAACGCACAAAGACGATGGGAAATCTAAAGAATGTAACCGAACACAGAAACGAAAACAAAAAAAAACCGTTTCAATAAATCACGCACGGTGTTTGCGGAAAAATTACACACCGGAAACTGGCGTGGGAAGAGGGAGAGAGGTGATGGATTTATGTCCGCATCTCTGTGCTGATGCGCTGACCATACGTCAAAATGGTAGGAACTCTCCAGACTTTGGCAAACCATTACAAAACTGTAACTAAGCTCAAAGATTTCTTCATTTCTCTGGCTTGGCTGGCTTGGATCCACCGTCCGATTGGGTTCGATTGGGTTCGCACAAATAAATGAAGCCATTGCCGGGAGGGTCGCCACTTACGCTCCATATTGCATTATGCACCATAGGTTTGATTTGCATGACGCAATGATGGTGTGCCGTTTCATTACGATTCTCACCAGTAATTATTGCTTTCGCTGGTAAGAAGCGTTGTCTTTGCAACTGTTGGTGGAAATTGTATTGATTTAATAGGAACAAAAGGGGAAAGCGTGCTGGAATCGATTAGAAAATTGGAGCTAACTAAAAATGACATCGATGGACACGGGTCAGCAGTTACAGAGAAGGTAACCTGCGGTATGGAATATTTATTTTATTTATCCAGATTAGACGAAGTGAACGAATAACTTTGAACTTGAAGATAAGGGATGAACGAAGCTAGCAGTAACTTAAAACTGTCTTAATACTGATTAGCTAACATGCCTAACCAGCTAACATTAGCTAACCAAGAAACAAAACAAAATCAAATGCATAATATGCAACAGGAACAAAACAAATATAACACATCAAACATAAAGAAAACGTAATTTAAATATGTCAAACAAACACCAAAAACGAAGACAAATGAAAGATATAAAACTTTGTGTTAGAGACGAGTTCTGGAGCCCTAATGTAAATCAAATCATTTCTTGACAGCAGCAGAATGTGTTCCAGTTGTTTCCTAGATCGTCTTAAAGCTAAAGACGTCTAATAGGCATCACTTGAGAGTACTTAACCGGTGCTCTCGTTTCAGGCAGCCGAGTACTCATCAAAAAAGTCCTTGCACCACCTGTGGATGTTACCTTACCGTGTTCCCATTTACGTCCCTCCCCAGCTCGCTCTAACAAGTGATCTGTAGTATTGCTTTCCACCATCGTACAATTATTTTCCCATTTATGACACCGGTTGAAAGAAAAAAATCCGTCCCTTCGCTTGACATCCCGGCTGTCAAAGTGTGACACCGCAAGCTCACATCTCACACAATTGCCCTCTGCCTGGACAGCATAGTTAAGGAGCATACGTCAGGAAAAGCTAAGGAACTTTACGCATCGGGCTAGTATTCATGTGTGGCGTTCTAGTACCGCCAGGCGAAACAGTCTATTGACAGCTCTCCGGAGATACAAAGCACAAAAAACCAATTGAACAAAACTGACTTCGTGCATGCTGGTACCCTTACCCTTAGTGGAATGGGGGAAAAGGTGGTAGGATTAAGGTGGGAGGAAGAGAAACCTCATTTACACACTCGGCAAAAAAAACGAAACAAAACATACAAACACACACACACACACACGCGGAGGGAGAAAAATATGACTTACCACTGACAGAGAAGTGAAGTGGAAATTGCTGCCCAATTATCGATAACAATTATCATTCAAAGCAACCTGTGCCCGGCGTGTTCCGAGAGGCGCAAGAAAGAAAGGAGAGCAAAAAAAAAAGTACAGTGCGCATGGTGGTGTGTTTGATGTGCCAGTCTCCTTGAAGCCTCCGAGAGCCTCAGTATCCATCTCGAACGCCGTGTTTGACCAACAACGGCGTGTGCAATCGATGCAGCAACCTTCACGATGCTTCAACCTCGTAGCAAACTAATTACTTATAACGGATATTGGAGGACAGTAGAGCAGCAGCACCAACAACAAAAAATAGTGTGCATCGTCCCGAGACCACATTAGACAGCCGACAGCGAGGACGTGTCCGCGGGACGTGACGTGTCGTCGTTTGTCATTTGAATATTAAGCTGCCCCGATAGTCGAAAGACACAAAAACGAGCGAAACGGTAAAACTTGTCCCGCCAGCCAGTGTGTGCGTTCTTAGGAAACGGCTTGGGACAAAACCTTTGGAAGGGACAGGACTGAGCCTCCGATGGGGTGGCCTCAAATACAAACTCAACTCGGGCGCAGGATAGACGAGATGTACACAGGTAATTGGCCGCCGACGGTGGTTTGTGGAGGTTCCATTTTTAAGCACGGCCACCGGTATACGTATGCGGTTCCCGGAACCACAATTAGACGATATGGAGGGCACCCGGTTTGTTTGGTGCCTCTCGCCATCCACCGAGGCAGCTGGCAGATGGGTCATTTGCAGTGTGTCGCGTTACTGTGCGGCCAGTGGCGGGGTCACTCGTCACTTGCGAAGTACCGAGCCCGAAGGGTACCGAGCCACGTCAGCAGTTAACCCAACGCTACCATTCACCGGAAATGGAAGATCCCCGCGAGGGACTTTTGAGCGCGTTTTGTTTTTGCTCATTTTCGGACATCATCCACAATATACAGATTCTTGGAAGATCTCTTCGGAAGACCTTAGCATACAGTGATCATGACGAATTCGGAAAGCTACTGCAAACGCACCACAACTTCACGTAGAGACGACGATCGCCGGGAAACGCCTCTTTGCGTTTTTTTCGGCAACAAAACCTCCTGCTACTTTCATTTTCCGCGAATTGTGTGTCCACCGTGCAGGAAGGTGGAAACACCGAAATCTGTTTGCTGTGGCCTGATCCATTCTCGAAACACACACGCACACACGCACACATCCTCCCTAATTGCTGGATTCATTCATCATCATAAAGAACCGGCCGGGATTCTGTCCGATATGGCCGGCGGCATTTATCGCGAAAGGTAGCATCGTCTTCCAACAGTTCCAACGAGAGAGAGAGAGAGGCACAGGAGTCAACGCGCCGACAAGGGCTACGTAGCGCGAAGAAATGGAGCGGAACGGTTAGGACGGTTTGATCGAACTCGGAAATATAAAACACTTCTAATTGATGCTTTCGTTGATACGAATGTGTCGTATTCTTCGGAGCGCGCAGGAGCAACTTCGAGTCGATCCAGAGAATGAAGAAGCAACCTTCCGCGGGCTCCAGAAGTTCCAGATTTCGTTCTTCGTTCGCGATTTGATTAACGTGGATCAAATCACGGTTTAATAGACGATGCGGCGAGTTCCCGAGAATTCATCCGGCGCTAGACGCCGCCTGCTTTTGATTGCCATCTCGATATCCTCGCGACTTCCCGCCGGGTGTACTGCAACTGCAGCGCTCTACAAGCGCGTTTGTCATTAGGTTTTGATCGTCATTAGGATGGTGCGTCCGTGCTGTGCGTACTGTGTTCCTTCTCCAACTTTTATTTCCGTTCATAAATTCGTAACTCGTAAACATCGCAAACACAGCGCCAAATTTCGTCTGGCTGCCTCTTGTGGCATTTTATTCGCAAATTATATGATACCGCTCCAAACCAAAGCTCATTCAGCATTTATCAATCCGCACCCATCAATTATCCTCCCGACCTTCCACAAATCCTTTCCAATCCTTCCCTTATGAGTGTCCCTCCTGCGTCTCCATCCGCTCCATCTACCTGTCCGTTATCTTACGCTCTCTACGCTCCCGAAGATCAGCATCAGCGTGTTCTAATTGCAACCCAGCGGCCAACAGTCGACTGTCGAAGGAAATTATTCTCCAGCAACAGTTTGTCCCTGCGAGCAATGCGATAAGTTGTCGGGTTTATGCAAAAAAAAAAAAACAGGAACCAATCCATTTTGCCGTCGGTAAGAAAAAGTCAACCAGCTTCAGCGGCGTAACACGGGAAGCAAAAAACGTCGCTCGATTATTATTTGCGTGCCGAGACTCCACTCTCCACTGTTTTGGTGTCCTTCCGTGGCGTCCTTCCGTTCGTCTTGGGTTGTTTTTAATTTCACTTTTCGTCAATTAAATGTTAATTCGCAAATTGCACGATACAATATCGCCGAACGCAGCCTTTGTTGATTATTATTATTAATACTATTATCGAGATGGTCCGCTGGTAGGGATAGCCATCTTATCGGGGCGCATCATGTCCCGAGAATGGGAAGAAAGTTTTGCACCACCGTTCTGAGCAGCTTTTGCTTTCACCCTGTCGTTGATGGTGGTGCCAATAATTGTCCAAATATTATTGCTGCTTCGGGCGACAATTGTAGCTCTCGTGATGTCGGGCTGGTGCGTGATGTCTGCCCCAAACAGTGCTGGCCCATCGCACGATGGCGATCGATAGTCTGACAGGTTGTGGTTATCTGCTGTGGATGCCACGTGCCACGTCTGCTAAGCACTATTTGCATTCTATTATTACACACATACACACACACACGTACTCCTAACAACCCTTCCGGGCGTGAGTTGACGCATCAGGCATGCAAAACGCTTTATGCAAAAGTGTGCGAAAATGATGCATAATAGATGTGTTACCGATGGTCCGGGAGCTGTCAGGCTGATAAATGTAATAGAGGCCGCTGGTGGTAGAAAGTCATCCTTCATCGATTAGACAAAAACCCCTAACCGTGGCAGCTAATTAATCCACCCGAACAGATTGAGACATCGACGTTGGACGGCTCAGCAGCTTCGGAGAGGATCAATTTTATTTAAACTAACAAATGTCAAGAGCGGATTCTAGTAACCAAGTCCACCATGTTCAGCAACGGTTCTTACGAGTGTCATGTAGTTCTCTTTCCCAATTTCCCAACGCATGAACTCAGAAAGTCACATGTGGAAATCAGCCTTAGCAGTTGTATGGGGTTGTCGCGCTTTGTTTGTTCCCCTTTTTTTACTGTGCAAAAAATAAAACCCTAACATGTTATGCATGTGTGATCAAACAACCTTTCCTTTGCGGCAACCTTTTGTGGTTGGCTTGCTGCTGTGTTCTGCATATGGCCGTACAAGCTCTGGCCTGTGTGTGTGTTTTGGGGTGAACATTGTACACGGGTGCGTTCGAGTGCAAATTTGAAACAAAAAGGCAACATAAAGTGGAAATATGGAGGTTCAAACCAGCATGATGTGGGAGAGAAAAAAAGGTTACAATTGTATGATAAAAGTGACTGTTTGTTATTGAAATGATATAGGAAAGCATACATCTACTGTTGTTGTCTTGAAGCCACGTTACAATTATTGTTTTCTTAGGCTGTACAGCAAGCTATTTTTATCCAATTTAATGTCTTCAAGTTTGTTTGAATTTATAGAATTTGTCGCTTATTTCTTGGAGGTATTCATTATGCTAAGCAAACGAAGATATCACTATTAGATATTTGATACAATTAGCCTTGGTTATCTCATTATAATCAAGAACAGGGCCTTGCCAAGAGAGTTGTAATTTTAATTATTTCCATAAAGCCATCTTCAGTGAATTTTCCCTTCCACGCGATACAGTTTATTCAGATCTTATAGGTCAGTTTTTCAATCATGGGTTGGAGATAAATTTGACAGTTTCTTAAGGCAGAGTAAAATTCAATTCTAACAACAAGATACCCTCAAGTTGATACCATTTTCATCAAAGACAGCTTTAATCCTGTTTCAATCAAAATCTCGAGCAAACTGATGCTACAGTTTCCCTGGGAAGGGAACTCAGAAATTGTGACAGTCTAATACTACGTCGGCTTTGATGAGTAGACTTAAGGGAAAATATAAATCATTATAAATATGTCAAAATTATCCCGGATACCCTGTCTTCTTAGGCACTACAACCTAGAGATCTTGGTCTACAATTTCTGCTTTCTGTGACTTAGTTTTACCCGTAGCTGGATAGTCAGTCCTGGTCTTGTATTCCTAGTCCTACCGTGTGTAGCGCCGACCACCCTGTACATCTTCAATATCTGAAAGATCTGCATCTTATCAAACCTAACGTCGCAAGATAAGACATTAATTCCTTAAAACCAATCTCATGAGGAAGCGACATCTCAAGCTGTCCATATTAATCATAGCTCCAAAAACAATTCCATCCCATTTCCATCTTTCAACGCTTCGTTTTACGATCGATCATCCAATCAGCTTTATCAACAGCGCAATATCAAAACTTCCTCCCCGACCCGACTCGCCTCGTTTAACTTACCATGAAAACACTTTCCTTTCTGTCGAGACATCTGTGTGCTGCGTTCGTCGTACCCTGCGGCCACCAGACGAACCGGGTGCGTACACCAAAAACGTACTTAGCTGTGAGTGATCATTACCGAATTGTGTCTCGGAAGCAGTTCCGATCTTAATCGGAACGCTTCTTACTAGACACCAGCTCGATTGTTTCTTAACCGGTGTCGTCTTTTTTGAGGGTTGATGATGAAATCGATGCGTCGATTGTGCTTCAAGCAAGAGAATCCTTTTCTAAAACGAGAAGTGCTTTTTTGTGCCCTAAGAAGAACCAGAAAAACGCGCAATTTTTTCCGACCAACTTAGCGGCAAAAAGAAGCACAAGAAAAGTGGAAAATAATACGCTTGTGAGGTGCGTATACGGTGATCAGCTTTCTTACAGCTTCGAAGCTTTTCCTTGTAACATGACTCCCTTTCGGTGTCCTCTATTGCGTCTCGACAGAAAAAAAAAACGAAGAACAAGCTAACCAAACTCCCTCTAGATGCGATTGGCCATTGGCGAACAGACAGAGCGAACACAGACCTTCACGTGTCGGCGGGACTGTCCATGCTGCCATTACGCATTAGTCTGTCCATTTTCCACCGTCCAAACCGAACGCCGATCCGTTTGGCAGTGTGCAGGGCACGACGGACACTACCTTTGAACTCACGGCCAAACCGATTCGGACTGGACCGGACTGGACCGAAAGATCGCCTGGCAATCGCTCTGTAACACGGCCGCTGCAGCCAATGTACGAAACTGACCGCAGCCAATCCTGTCCGCGGTACGCGCTGGCGAGCAGAGAGAGAAAAAGTGAAGTTCAGAAATGAAAATTATAAACGAAATTGGTATAAATTATACAAAATTACCCTCGGACTTTGGGTAAGCACGGGTAGGTGGTATGCTGTGCCGGGTGCGAGGATGCGATCGATAGACTTCGGCGCGAGTTGCGGTCCGGTTTGTGGTTTTCCACCCTTGCTTTTGCTCTCGCTGCATGTCGTCAGGAGTCTGTTCTGCTGGTGTTCCGAACCGTCAAACAGCCGAGTTTGGTTGGAAATGCCGACGGTTAGGTGAACTAGTGCCGATAATCCAGACCGAAAGGGTATCGCTTTCCGTCGGCAAAAATACTAAACAAACATCTTTAAAGGAAATAAATTTAAATTAGATTTTCATTTCACTCATTAATCACTCAAAAGCTCAACAATCGCACAAAGTACTTAGCATAGCGCATCCCTAACTCACCGCCCTGAACGATGCTAATGATGGCATGTGAAGCCTTATTTACTTTTTCAACACTTTAGTGATAATTTATCTGCCTGTTTTTTGTGCGTTTGCACTACTCTAGCTTCTTGCCTAGTAGCATACATTAAACGCATCAACTACGCCCGCTATCTTCCTGCCCAATGATAGACTTCCCATTTCCCACCGAACGTCCGGTTGTTTTCATGAAACGCGCGTGAAGCGAACAAATTACCCTGAGCGAGCTTTAACCTAGCCTTTACATTACCATTACACGCTCGTACTATTGGAGGGAAAGGAAATGGAACAGGAAAACAGGAGAAAAGCTCATGAATATGCTCCAGCTGGGAGTGTAAATGAATGGGACCGTATTTCGACATGCTTGTAGTTGCTGTCATTACATTGCGTTTTGCAATTAATAAAGCTAATGTTAACAGGAATTCATTTCATTTACGGTTTTCATTTGACGGTTTGCTTTTTTTTATTTTATTAAATACTATTTCTGTATATTTTTTGTATAGTTCTCAACATTTCTTTTTTCTTTCAATGTTTTTTTTCCCAATCCGTTATGCTGTGTTAGTTTCATCTGTTTGAAATTATATTTTTCTCTGTTTTTATTATCTTTTTCGCTTTCTTTCTCAAGCCGTTGGATTATGAAGGTTATGTTCTATTAGAATATCTTCATTAAAATCTCTTTTTTATTGTCTTTTTCAATATAGCCATGTATTCACAACTCTATGCTATCGTTTCTGGTATTTAATTATATGTTTTTTAATTTGCTCTGTTTTTGGTTTGATTTTTAATATTTAATGTCACATTACATGTTTTACATTCATCATTGTGCTGAGAAATAAATGTTATATTCTTTTGTTTTCTTACCTAGTCCCTCCAACAGTCTGTATCTCGCAGTTTAACGTTTTATTTTCTTGATTTGTATGGTTTTAATTGCTTAATTTTATTTCAATCAGCTTGTTTTATAGAATTGCTAATTGATTCATTGCTATATTTATTTAATGTTTATGTTCTATTGAATGTTTGAGGATTTTTTTTCAATTTCCTAATAAAAGCTATATTTTGTCTTAACTTTTGATCTAAATATTCGTATCCCAACAATATGTATCTAATGTTATGTAGGTAAGCAATACCGATCATAACTTAATTCGAACCTTAAATCATTTGATTATTGTTTACTCCACCTAGATCTAATTGTTCTCGCTTATGGTTCACTGAACTAAGGCAAGCAAACATAAGATCCCCCAGCAAACATTCAAACCATCACCATCCCCAAAAAAATATGATTCCAACACAGAAAACATACCCCCAATAACCAAACACACGCTCCCAATAATTGCATATCGTTTATCGTAATCATTTCCTTTTGCTGCCATTTTCCCCCGCGTGTCATCGCCGCGCCTTGCGATGATTGTAAAATTTTATTTTCCCGAATGAAATCGTCGGGCCTCGAGTAATGTTTTATTTTTCGCGCAACTTTCCCACGGTTCCACGGGCAGCGCATCCTCTGATAACGGAACGCAAACGGTGTACCGGTGTGCTGGGGGTTAGCTGGTCAGCACGCGAAATTCGACGATAGTTCCCGTTTGGTGCCGGTCGTCCGGTAGAAGCTGTAAGGAAACTCGGGCCCCAGAAATCGTCCAAAATAACCAAAAACCGGTGAGAGATGAGGGCGCCCACTCGATCATCGATTCGTACACGTCAACACTAATTTCTTGCTTCCTTTCCTGTGCGGCTGAGCACGGGCGGGGTGGCGCAAATGGTGCGGGAAAAACAATCAATCGGTCGACCGGTGGTGGAACCGTACCGAAATTTGGTTCCGGAGGTTTTTACGTCAGCACCAACACACCAAAAAACTGGTACGCCGTACCAAAAATTGGTGTGTTTAGTGCGATAAACCATCCAATTATGCGCACTGCAATCTGAATGATTAAATGATCAGGGCCTGTATTGCGTTGGCTGCGTTCGCTGTTCTGCTGCCGATGAATGGGAAGGAAAGCGCCACGATCGCAAACAACCCTATGCTGCTGTACCCTCACTCGCTCTTCAATCACGGTTCAAGCTTTCATCGATCGTGGTGGTGATCGATGATCATGCGAAACAGTTGGGAAGGTGCGCTTCTGGAAAGTGAAAACGGAACTAGACGATTATTACGTCCTTCTCGCTATTCTCTCTCTCTCTCTCTCTAGACACCGATTCGAGAACCATCCACCCAATCAACCAAAGCAAAAGAGGCCACATCTTGGAATCGGTTTTGCAACAACAACAGCTCAGCTCCACCAAAATCATGTCCAGCACACAGAGCACAGAGACTGTTCGATTAGCGAAAATGCGTTCCAAATCGATTATCGACTCGTACGCTTAAGAATATTAATAATCGAAATGATATGCTATGGTAATCAGTCAGCTTGTTGCTGGCTGTCTTCGGTCCCAGATGTAGGCAATGGTTTGGTGTGTTCCGCCAAAACTTGATGCGCAAAACTCTCAGCTGTTTGCATTAAACGGCTGATGAAATCAAAACATATGTTTACGTATAATGGGGATCATTATATGCTAATTTTGCACCACAGTTTATTAGAAGGAATGCTTCTCGAGGGTCTGTGAAGATGTCTGCTGACCGGGAAGTTGTAGATCATTTCCATTTTTAAGCGGAAAATAGGTCTCACCATGATTTTGCGCCTGTTTTCAGGATGTGTTTTACATTAAAATTGGAACAACTTGTTACAAGGATGGGTGATCAAGGGATCCTAGCCGAGTTGTAGTTTTAAATTGTTTAAATTATTATCAAAAAACATCCTAATTCCAGCAATTTTGAAGACTCGTGTCCTTGGAATCTTTGGTAACTTGTATCGGAGCCTGTATTTGATGCTACTAAACTAATCAACTCCGACAGTCATCTCCCTAAAGAGACTCTCTGAAAAGGAGAGAATCACGGCCAGAACTTGCATTTTTCATTCATATTCCAACCGCAAAGTTATCTCTACAATGTAAAGCTTGCTTCTTGAAACTTCAAATTCACCCGAGTCCCGTTAGAAATGTCTTAAAACTGGAGCAACATCCCGCGTTCCTGGATTTCCTGGACGTCGGGGTTGTTTGCCTACTGGCACTTATTAAATTATCAACCCAGCCGCGGCGAATGATCATGCCGATGATGACTAGTCAGTCATTAATCTTCATTAATAACATATCCTTGCCTATCCTTGCCGAGCCGATTCGGCAGTGTCCTTTCGCCGATACGGTAGTGGCTGATTTAAGAGAAGCGCCTCCAAAAATTCCACCCAAAAAATATGCTCCCCTACAGAAACAACCATCACAGAGCACCGATCCGAACACGCTGAAACGCCCCCGGAGGCAGTGTGTCCTTCCCCGTAAACAGGGGTGCCACTGGAAGCAACCAAATCCGAAAAGCCCCATCCTCCCGCGAGACCTTGGACAGATCACAAGAAATAAAAGAAACAAGGTCTCGGGACATAAGGGGCATTGTGCCAGCGTAAGCAACATGGCGATGGGGCGAAAGTCTTCGGTTTTGTTTGGACCGAAAGGTAATAAAAGACTTAAGACCACAAAAAAAACGAACTCCAGAGACATCCCCAAAAAAGGTAGCAACATGCAACCGAAAACAAAAGACCCCCGAAAAAAAAAATACTCATCCAAGGGAACGCCTCATGTTTCCTTGGCGGGAGATGTTGGACCCGAGCCAAGATCGTGATCTGTGCGCCCTCAGGGGGAGGAGTGTTATCGCGACTCCGTGCTTTCGCTTTGCCTGTGCTTCGGAGTCGGAGGTTTTGGTTGCCTTGTTTTGTATTTCCGAGGACGCGCCGGACGCGAACGAATGGGGAGGTTAAAAAGGAGCAAAAATTAGCATTTCAAATCAATCCGCTCGCTCGCTTTTCGGGAATTGTACTTTATTTCTTCGTTCCCCGGGTGTTGAGGTGAGAAAGAATGGCTCTAGCGTTGCGTTACAGGGCTGTGTGACGCTGAGTGTCTTTCAAAAAAAAAAGGCTCCGTTCCCTTGTCTCGTCAGGTACTCTTGTACGATTTCTTTCCTTTTTTGTTTGCGATTTCGATGACTTCTGTAACTACGAACAGGGTTGCTGTTTTAATCGTTCGCTTTTTGGGCCGTGTTTTTATTTAACCCTCGTATCATTCACATTTAGACCGTTGGCGTGGCACAGTACCACGCCGCCATCCCATGACATGGGGATGGATGGAGATGATATCTTGTCAAGGGATGTTCGGAAGTTAGCATCGGCAAACATTGGACCCCGGCGTGGGCCAGCCAGAAACCAGAAGCAGATCGTATCAAAAACGTTTGCCCGCGAGGGGTTATGCTTTAATTTGGGGAGTGAAAAAAGCTTCCTTTGTTTACCGGTGTACTGAGCTGGGGTGGATTTTCGATCTTTTTTGGCGAGACCGTAGCAGATCTCGCGAAAAACGAACGATCGTGTTATTATTATTCAGTACATGCTGCTTCGTATGCCGGTGTGTCCTCCCGGCGCTGGTGTGCAGCTTGATAGCAAGTGGATCGACTACTGGCGACGACTGCGTCAAATACCGGTAGCATGCTTTTAAACGGCAGAACTAATTGCACCCCTTACCTGCGTTTAATCGCACAGACTTGGGAGGAAGTTTCGGTGGTGGTTCAAGGCACGGTTGTGATTTTTTTTATTCGTACAATCTGATGCAAGGCACAGTGCAGATGTCCTCCGGGATGAAGTTAAGATATGCGTTCTCACATTTACACACCATTAAGAGGAAAAAATGCAAATTGCAGAAGGTCGTTGCATTCAAAAGTGTGTCGGGATGCGATTTTCAAAAAGTCCAATTTTATTGCACTTTTGGTGGCGTGATCCGTATTTAAAGTTTCTTATAAACTTCACGAATGGAATCACATTAATTTTCATCATTAACTGTAAAATAAAATGTTCAATTTTCAGTAATTGACGTTATTACAATAACATTCATTTCCATTCCTGCAATGCTCTGATTCGATAAACCGCCCAAAAGTATGCAACGCGCATTACGTATAGAAATATTTGAAAATATCATCGTATAACCGGATGTGTTTCGAATCTCAATTTATGTTTCTTTTAGTGTTAATGTTCAAAACATCAGGAAATGGGTTTAACGATTTTACATAATCCAGCTCAAAAGAAAATGCAACGGGGAAAACAAACAAAATGCACGCGCTCGCGGGTTCGAGTTTTACACCCCGGTGAAAATTCTACCCAGCTTCGCACGGCTGTCAGTGCCGCTGTCACATCTGACAGCGCCCAGTCGGACGATTTGTTTACCATTACTTCATCACAAAATAGTGAATGTTTTTTTCTCCTCCAATCCAAATAAAACGCTCGCAAATCGCACGGCCAAAAGTAATCGACGTCTCTATTTTTGTAGGTTAAAAGTGTACGTAAATAACCCATTTACTTGTAGCAAACAAAGGTTCAGTGCGTAAATCCCGCTCCAACGCACGTTGAATGAAACGCAAATGCTGCGGAACTGAGACGTGTGTACGGATAGCGAAAGTGACGCCACAGACCCGCAAATACGCAAATTGTTCAATCTGTTGTGTCGAACCCGGGTATGCGGGTGAGCGATTACATTGATTGTGCATCTTTTGTGCAACCGGCAAACGGAATCGCCGTGTACGCGAGTGCGGGTGAAATATTAACAATCAGCAGCATCAGTACTAATTGACCTTTTTACCACCCTACCCGCGCTTCTCTAGGGCTTCTTTTCCGCTCGAACCCGACGAGCGCCAAGTTCGAGGCAGTAGAGTAAAAGGCCTCTTCCCTGTAAACGAAAGGCGCGCGAAATTTGTTACCGTGAAAAATGAAAATCATCTGCACGCAAGTGTTCAAGTGCCTGCTGTCCGTTTTGCTGCTGCTGCTCTTCATTCTGTTTAGTTTCGCTTCCCGCGTACTCTTTGTTTAACGATCCGTTCCCCAAATTGTGTGGTCTGTCGCCCGCTGATAATCCTCCAGCATCTCGTCGTCATCTTTCTTCTTCCACCGCTATCATCAGCTGTTTCGTTTCGTCAATTTCGCGCGGTTCGAAGTACTTTCACGTTAAGGTCACGTCGTATCTTATCTCGCCTTCCGCGTACGCCAGACGCTAGTAAAGGCACAGCGGAAACCGGAAATCATCCCAGAAAGTGGTCAGCGCGAATGTGGACAAGTGGCAACGATTAGACAAGATTTAGCTCGTCGCCGCCTTCCGTTTTGTAATGGTAAATGGATAATCACGGCACCGAGCACCGTCGTGAGAATGTGCACCACGCTCTACTACTCTCTGCATGCATAATGTGGACAAGTGGCAACGATTAGACAAGATTTAGCTCGTCGCCGCCTTCCGTTTTGTAATGGTAAATGGATAATCACGGCACCGAGCACCGTCGTGAGAATGTGCACCACGCTCTACTACTCTCTGCATGCATTTCATGAGTCATCGATGCGCTGTGTGTCGTTTGTTTTCGTTCTGTTACTGTACAAACTCATCTGCTCCGTTTGTTTCTTAGTTGTGTATGTTGGTTGGTGTACGTAAAATCTTTCTTTTCCGCTATGGTGATATGGGTGTATGTGTGCGTTTGGTTGATTCCATGTTGTAAATACACACCAGCTTGTACCATTATCAAGTTGCTGGCGTAAAACAAACACTTGCTAGATTGTGTTTGGGACTGTTGGGGTGCGCCCTACAGAAAGAAAACTAAGCGAGGTATTGGTTTAGCAAGCTTGTAAACAAAGGTATCAGCAAGGGCTCACCGTTAATTTCTTACGATTTATGCTACCGATTGTTTCGTAGTGTCAGTACTTGTCAACCTTGTCCGCATATAGAATCTCATGATCGTCCGATCGTACCAGTTGTCGATCTTTCTCATCGTTCCTCATGTATTCTCGATGTTTGTTATCACACTCTGTAATACTTTGTACACTTTACATCTAGATTTTCCATTCCATTACTCACTCGTTACCACATTGCCTAACATGTGCATGTGTGCTGCTAACTTAATTGCAAATGCTCGATCATAGTTCCTTTCTGTGTGTATTTC
>KZ061662.1:265724-327590 GCA_002091835.1 Anopheles maculatus | reverse complement strand
GGAAACCGGAAATCATCCCAGAAAGTGGTCAGCGCAAATGTGGACAAGTGGCAACGATTAGACAAGATTTAGCTCGTCGCCGCCTTCCGTTTTGTAATGGTAAATGGATAATCACGGCACCGAGCACCGTCGTGAGAATGTGCACCACGCTCTACTACTCTCTGCATGCATTTCATGAGTCATCGATGCGCTGTGTGTCGTTTGTTTTCGTTCTGTTACTGTACAAACTCATCTGCTCCGTTTGTTTCTTAGTTGTGTATGTTGGTTGGTGTACGTAAAATCTTTCTTTTCCGCTATGGTGATATGGGTGTATGTGTGCGTTTGGTTGATTCCATGTTGTAAATACACACCAGCTTGTACCATTATCAAGTTGCTGGCGTAAAACAAACACTTGCTAGATTGTGTTTGGGACTGTTGGGGTGCGCCCTACAGAAAGAAAACTAAGCGAGGTATTGGTTTAGCAAGCTTGTAAACAAAGGTATCAGCAAGGGCTCACCGTTAATTTCTTACGATTTATGCTACCGATTGTTTCGTAGTGTCAGTACTTGTCAACCTTGTCAGCATCTCATGATCGTCCGATCGTACCAGTTGTCGATCTTTCTCATCGTTCCTCATGTATTCTCGATGTTTGTTATCACACTCTGTAATACTTTGTACACTTTACATCTAGATTTTCCATTCCATTACTCACTCGTTACCACATTGCCTAACATGTGCATGTGTGCTGCTAACTTAATTGCAAATGCTCGATCATAGTTCCTTTCTGTGTGTATTTCTAGCTCCCTGTTAATGTGGTAGCCGAACTTGTGAAACACTCCCGCATGCTTCACGCCGTATAATGGCAGACGACGATGACATCAGAACGGCAGTACACTCGTTCTATGCCATCCAGCAACAGCAGCAGCAGCATACACACTCGCCGGTCATACATCACCAATCTATGATGCACGGCGGTTCCCAGGGCTATGGTAGCGGTCCGCCCATGAACACGCTCGGCAGTGAGTAGCTTATTCGCCAAAAAACGGGCATCACAAAGTATCTAATTACAACGTTTTCTTGTCCCGCTTCTTCAACGCTTCAGTGACACGCTCGCAATCGCACACGGTAAATCTGCTGAGCGAGGACTTTATTGCCGGGTACATGGAGCAGGGCCGCATGTCGGTCGTTCGGCGATTCTTCTGCCTATTCGTAACATTCGATGTCGTCTTCATTTCGCTGCTGTGGATCATTTGTGTTGTGGTGCGTTTTGTTATTTGACGAGATTGTTTCCCTTTTCGCAAGAAGCGGTGCTAATGTTTACCCGTGTATTCCTTTCTCTGCTGCTCTCTGCAGATCACCGGCGACAACGTTATACATGCACTGCAAACTCAGGTCCTGCACTACACGGTCTACACATCGCTGTTTGATGTCGTTATTGCTGCCCTCGTTAGGTTTATTTTTCTTATACTGTTTTATGGGCTACTCAGCATCAGCCATTGGCTAGTGATAGCGGTAAGCATTGCCGTACTGTGGTGGCGTCAAGCAGCAGTAACCTGAATTTCTTCTTTGCCGTTTTTTTTCGCACTCACATCAACACATCTTTCAGTTATCAACAACTAGTTCCTGTGCGTTTCTTATAAGCAAAGTATTCCTTTACGATGTAAGTAGCCGCGAGCGTGTTCCGTGGCTGCAAATGCTCTCATGAAAAATTTCCCTTTTTCCGTTTCCTTAGTGGACGGCTACACCACAACCGGTGTTCGAGGTGCTGCTGATAGTGGTATCGTTTGTGCTGGCATGGGGCGAAGCCTGGTTCCTGGATTGTCGCGTTATACCGCAGGAACGATATGCGAGAAACTATTTCGTCGGTATGATTCAGCGCCATGTAGTGTTACGTTCGATTTTAAATGCAAAATTCTACTGTCTTGCAGCGATCACGAATCCTGGGTCGATGGATGCACGCACACCCTTGCTAGGCCCATTTCTGAGCGCAACCGCAGCTGGCCGGACGGAAAGTGTAGGCAACTTTTACTCTCCGATCGATTCGATTCACAACAGCGACGACGATGATGATGAAGATCAGCAGGTAAAGTAGTAGAAGAACCATTGCGAGATGGGGCTAGAGTTCAACGATGTGTTGACAGCTTTTAATTACCATTATTCAATTACGTGCATAAGATTCTCTTAGTTAATTCAATTGGCGTTGCTTCCAAGCACGGCTAAACGCCGGATAACGATTAGTTCGCAACAATTTCCCTTGCAAAGAGGTCCATCGAAGAGGACAGCAGCAAGATGAAACAATTCCTAGCGAACATCTTCCAAAAGCGAAAACAGCACGCCATCAACGGCTGCTCTACTACTGCACAATCTTCCCTTACGAACGAAACCAGTGTTTTGTGTAATTTTCTTGGCACAATTCATACACTAGTGGAGGTAAATCTGCAGCGAATGTTAAGCAGTTTTTTACGCAATCGCGTCACCGCCGCGTTGACAAGGGCGATTGACATTGAAACTCTTTTTCGGCCCGCCGGGTCACCGAATCGTCACATCGACAATTCAGATGAGAAATTCTAGAAACAGTGCCCCGAGATGCATATTTTATTCAAATTGTATCTTCACCTCGCTCCGGGGGGGCTCTATAAAACAGTTCGATTGTTATTCCGTCCCGATGCTTGCTCGAGCAAGATCAGTTCGATCTGGTGCTTTTGGGCGATCGAATCGAATGTTCGTGTTTAAAAAGCGTCCCTTGTTTTCTGTTGTTTCCCGATGCAGGACGAAGAGTTCAAGCGGATGGGCATGGAGTGTGTCCGGCGGGCGGACCGCGTACTCGAATCGGACAGCTGGAAGATTGAAAAGGTAACTGCCAAGGGTGACACAATACAAAGCTGCCAGATTGACAAGCTGGGAAAGGTGTACAAGCTGACGGCGAAGATTCACTACCCGGCCCGGAAGCTGCTGGAGGTGTTGTTCTACAAAATCGAGGACGTACCCAAGTGGAATCCGACGATAGTGCAATCGAAGATTATTCGCGTAAGTACCGCGAGCGAAGGAGGTCGAGATGGAACTGTTAATCGGAATGAAGTTTGCCTTGTTATGTTGCAGAAAATCGACAGCCACACGGATATTACGTACCAGGCCACGATGGGCGGTGGCGGCGGTGTGGTAAAGTGTCGCGATTTTGTAAACCTGCGCTGCTGGCATCTGTGTCGCGATGGTTTTTTTTCCCCGGTGACGGCAGAGCGTGAAGGCCACTATGGTTCGGTGGAGCAAAGTGAGAACGAAGAGGAGGAGGAGGAGGAGTATAGCGATGGAAGCATCGGAAAGGGCGATATGTCGGGTAAGATACCTGCCTCCAAATCCGTGCCCCACATGAGTCAATCACACGCCGATTTGGGACCGAATGGTGCCAAGGGAAGCGCGAAGAAAGATAAGACTGCATTTAAAACGCTCAGCAAAAGCTTGGGCGCACAGGACTTTGCTGCCGGTGGGGACGGTGGTGCTAAGGGGGGAAAGAAGGGTGCTGCTGCATCCGATTCGGGAGAATCGACAGCCAAGGGTAGTAATGTGTACGTGAGTGCGGCAATCAGTATAGAATACCCCGGTGCTCCAAACGATACTATATTTGTTCGGTAAGCAAGCGTGTTGGTTTACTGTGCGAGTTCGATTCTAATACGAATTCAATTTCCGTTCGCTTTCAGAGGAGAAAACAAGCTGTCGTGCTGGGCGATGCGAGAGCTCGAAAATCAAAAGGATCAGTGCATCTTCGAGTGGCTGCTGTGTTTGGATCTGAAGGGCTACATCCCACGCTACGTACTAGACACTGTACGTTATGGTGCCGAATTTCTAAACCCTGTTCCGAATCTAAATCGCTTTCTCTCTTTCTCCTTTCTATCAGGCCTACACTACGCTAATGCAAGACTACATGAACTACCTTCGCAAGTACGTCACCGAACTACGCAAGGAAGGAAAAGTGCCTGGTGGCTTCGAGTCCACCGACTAGTGGCGGCGCGCACGAATGAACAGAAAGCAATCGCATCGCATTACTTCACAAGTCATTCGAATTTAGCATAGACCATACATCTAACTACTACTGTTTTATTCATTGCATACAGTGTTCCGACACGCTTGTTTTTTCGGCAATGCCTGTAACGTACGCGGCCTGAATTATTTCCTATACTAAGAAGCAACCATGGCATGTGCAGAAGACATCTTTTACTTTTGCTAATGCGTAAAACAACGTACTGTGGGATGAGATTTTTAGTCAATTAAAATGCAAGTCAGCCTAATTCTTCTAAACAAACTTAGTTCCATTTATGCAATCGTGTAACTTTCCCATGTAACCAGGGTCAGCGAAAGGAAAGTACTGAATCAAAAAGGAAGAATCGTGATCGTTTGATGGTATCTTTTGCTGGCGGGAAGTCCTTGCTTCCCGTCCCTCACACGTCTATTTGGTATTGCTGTTATTTTATTGTGATATGAATAAAAAAAGATTTATAATTGAACGCGTAACAAACCGGAACCCGCCTGAAGCTTCTTTGTAACTTTGCAATTATTTCTTTCCTCATTTTACTTGTAATAGAATTTGAGCAGACACACTTTGCGACGATATTATTTTACTGCTGGGTAGCACAAAACATTTTATTCCGGAATAGAACGCTTACATGTCGAAAAACCCCTCATCAGCTGCGGTGTTCTGGCGCGGCACAACGCGTGTGTGTCGCGTTTGGTACTTGATTTTGGTTGTTGTCCAGATCCAAACAGTGTAGCGTGTTTAGTTTAGAAGTGTAGTTTTGTGAAGCACACCAAATCGTCCGGTCGGTCGGTCGGTCTGTCAGGTGGAAGGCGAAGAAAGCACGAACACACACATCCATATCGCGCGCTGCAACTCTTATTTCTGCTCTTGGGTAAACCAGCTTTGGCACGCTTCGGCCGCTATTTCGCACATGGTGGAAAGAACTTTCGCGTTTCCTTCGTAGTCTGTTGTGATTGGGTTCGAAGAATGTATTTAGAGCTTTATTGGGACACTAAGACTCAGATTATACTTACCACCCGAGTTGCCGCTACGCTTGCCAAAGATGCTGCCGTTGAACGGTGGTTTCCGGTAGCCGGCCTCGGCCGATCCGCTCAGGGCAAGCACGACCAGCAGCACAACGATCAAACTACCGAGCACTTTGTAGGAAGCCATTGCTTTGTTTCTGTTGTTGTTTGAGGAATTAACACCACTGAAATCCTTTACTTTGCTTGTAGCGAAGTGTGTTGTACCGGTTCGGAATGTTGGCAGATGACTGATGACTGATACCGGTTGGCGGCTTATCTTATATACTGTTTTCCTTAACCTCCAAGATGCTGCTCCTAACAGCATCCGCCCAAGCTCCGTTAATACCAAATCCCAAAACAATTCCCCAATTCGCATGAACGGCGCACAGGCGCGCGCGAATGCAATTAGGCGCCCGGGTTAGAATTTATTTAATTAATTACACAAAGAGAACATGTCCCTGCAAAGGGACATTGCAACCAACGGGCCACCGTGGATGGAAGCTGTACATGCGGGCATTAAAAAAAGGCGACAGAGTGTGTGTGTGACAAGTGTATTTTAAAACAAGTATCCTATTATGATGCTTCTTTGGTGCTTGTTCGTTTGGTTGGAAAATCAACAACAACTCAACGGCAGCAACCAACCATCCAGTTTTTAAAGGTCAAAGTTGTTCGATTTTTCTTCTACGACACCATACACTCCGGGAAAATGTCTGGGAACGCTTCCAAATGCTTCGACCCGACCCGACCCGACCGTCCGTATCGGGTGCGCGAAAATCGATCGAAAAGACATTCGTAATTATTTTCGTGCCACGCTGTTGGATAGCGGGAAGTTAATAATTTAGGACATCCATGTGTCACGCGAACCGCCACATCGTACTGTGGCCATTTCCATTTTCCCGAACCGCCAACGCACAGGTTTAACGGAAAGCGCCGAAAAGGGGAGTAAAAATAGAAAGACACATTAATGTGCCCTTATGGAAAACACCAAAAAACACGGATTCGGGAAGCGTCCAGGCGACTTCGTATCACCTGACATAATGAATCAATCAATATTTACGAATGTGGCACCGAGTTTCTTGAACATTTTTTTCACACTACTGCTTTTGAGGATTACTTTCTCCGTCCGTATTTTTTTATGATTCCGCTTTTGATGCTAGCGACTGATAACATGCCTGGTATCGCCTGGTAGTTGTGGGTAAATGAAGCCTGTGTCGCCTGAGCAGCTGATGAGGTGCTGCTGCTCCCTATCAATCAAACCCGGCCCAACTACAAAAGCCCATCGTCCATCTATCCAGCGAGAGGGGTCGGACCATTATTCATCCACTGAATAGCCACATAAAGAACAAGCGGGAAAAAGGAAAACAACGCGCCCGCAGAAGAAGGTCGTCCCAACATATCAAATGTATGGAATTATCATTAGCGCTGCATGCAACAGTTCTCGCCCGGTGCCGGTGCATGCAGCAGGAATTGCGGGAACTAGCTCGTTACTCGATGGTTCCGTTTCGCTGGCTAGCACCACTAGGCTCACCCGAAACCTAGAACGGTTGGGTCAGTTTTAACCCGACACTCGAGTGTATTAGTTCGTAAATGCTGACTGCATCATCCACCGGTCGGCCGGGGAAAGTGTATTCGTATTACCTGACCGTAATTGTAGTGACAAGCTGCTCCATTAACACCCGAGGACTCCGGTCTGCAGTTTGATTACCGTTTCATTTCAAAAGAACTCAACTCCAAACGGAGAACGCGGTCGGTAGATGGCACCATGCTAGTGGGAGATTAAGCAGAGGAGCAGAACAGTATAAATACGGCGATAAAAATCGTTTATGACATTCTGTACGGTAAGTGGACAATCGATTTCACAACATCTTTCGAGTTAAATACCATTACAGGTCAAGGATGATGATCTCTATCCATTTCTACTGCATATTTCATTATTAACATTATTCTAGCTTGAGACACATTTGAAATCTTATTTGATTTATTGAAAGAATTTCTCTAAGATATTGAAGAAATTCATCTACCAGTTATGAGTCTTACTATTAACGCCTGCACTTATCCATTTCTGTTGCACACTTCGTACTGTTTTTTCTTCTCAAAAGTAATATAGTTGTTCAACTACTGCATGTAGACATAAATAAACCTCAAAAATATTTGTCTCCAGTTGTTAAAATTATCCTTTTTACAAAAACGATCACCTAAACCTAAAATTACACAATGGCAATTAGCGGCTGTTTGAAGCTCAGAGATCTACAATTGCATCACCTCCATGAGCGAAGCGTGTTTCAATTTCGTGACAAATTTATCGTCTTTCGTCATTCTCACGCCATCATTAATGGGTTATTTTACCATTTTTAAGTGTTCGTTTTTTTATAGTTTTTGTTAGTCTTTCAAATAATGCGTTGTCATAAAATGTTTGCCATAATGTTTGCTGTTAATTTAATGTTGATCAATACTTTTCTGTAACTGAGCCTCATCACTGTTACGAATTAGCACCATTTTGAGACACTTATTATGTTAAATTGTTTATATTTAAAAAAAAAAAAAGATTCCAAAATACCTAGCAGACGTAATCAGCAGACGCAGCGAATTCAATCACTCTGAAATGCTAGTTTTCATTCCATCACCAGTCCCACAGTGAATACGCCTCGAGCAAACTACCCAAGCAACCAGCGACAGATAAGAAGCGTAGGAAAGAGAATCTCTGGAGAATTCCGCATTGGAAAAGACCTAGGAGCTATTGTGGTTTCTTTTCCAAACTATTTTCTTTCATATATTTACAAACGTACCTATACAATTCTTCAGTTGTCTTGCTCGAGAACAAAAGTTGCTAATCTTTATTGTAAATGTACAAAATTTATGTCCAAAACTGCATCATTTACCTGTTTATTATCCTATCAACCGAAACTCTCTCTCTCTTTTTCTCCCTCTCTCCTTTGTGACGCACGTTTCAATCAGAACGCATCAAGCAACACACGCTATCGGGCGCTTATCGGACGTCACTACCAGAATCAACCGAATCGCTGTAGCACCAGGCCGGTCTCTACATCGGCAGGGAGACCGGTTCGAACGCTCATTCCGATTTGAACGCATCGCCGGTGCGGTCGCGCGTGTTGTGGTGTGTTTTCCGTTGTCGTGCAGCCGCGCGAAACGGTCCCGGTTGTTGTTGTAGAATAAAGTGGCTACGGTTGCAGTTTGGCGTGCGGTGTTGCAATTGCACCAAGTGGAAGTGAACAGAAGGTACACAGGGCATGAGGGTAACAAAACGGAGCGAAAGATACTCCTTCTCGAAGGGTTCGAAGGGAAGGCAAGCGTGTGTGTTATTATGCGGTTTTGTCTGGAGTGGAAAATTCCTTCGCTTGTACGGCCCGGAGTCGTCGGATGAACGGATGTTCTTGGAATTTACATAGCACACACATATGTTTTTCTTTATCAACCGCGTGTTCTCGGTGTGTGTTTGCGTGCGTGCGTGTGTGTGTGTGTGTGTGTGTGTGTGTGTGTGTAGAGAAAAGTGTTGCCCCCTGGTTGGTTCTGTGGAATATGTTGCGCTGTGAATGTTACGACAACTGTAGCATAGCGCGCAGTCATCAAGAAAAGTTAATTCATAAGCAAGATCGTCTAGGATGCAGATGAGACATCTGATCGATCGTAACAACGCAGTGAGCGGTTTTTGGTGTGCGTATGCGTGTATGCTTGTGTGTTCGGGTTTCTCGGAGTTCTAAGGGAGTAATAGAAGCTGGCGTTGGGCATGGTTTAAAAATAGCTTCACCATGAGGCAGGATAAAAATATCTCTTCGTCCGGCCTATCTCCCGAAGCTCTGCTGGTGGTGGTGGTGGTGATGTACGGGATCTCATAAGCGGTGTACGCAACTAAGGTTCTCAACATTCCGTGACGTGTGCGCGCAAGTGTGTAGAAGAGAATCGGTAGAGAAAGTAAGATCGTTTGTTGTTGAGGAACATGAATGAGATTATGCTTTCTTCTAAGGGAATAAGCCAGACACAACGAAGGATGGAACAAAACGGAGCATGTGAAGATTTTCTGCTCTTTACTGTGACGATCGCTAGAAGATCTGTTCAAATGCATTAACGACGTGACGTGCCAGTGCAACATTCCAGTAGAGCGAAGCGGCATTGTACACAAGCGGACGCAATTAATACCGATTAAACCGATGTTGCTTACCCCGTTACACTACGGGGTCCTCTGCTTAATGGTCAATTTAATAAACTGCATTGCATGTGCATGTTTTGTGCCCGGAGTTCTAGGCGTTGTAAGCCGCGTTCTGTCGTCGCCGACCACCGATTCTCGATGTTCGATCCCGATCGAACACAACGAAAAGAAAACAGAAACATCGACCGACACACTTGCGCGAGCGTTATCAGTCAGCTCGTGTGGCGTGAAGACGGGAAATTGAGTGGCGAGAATTTGATAGCGCGGAATCGACCGGACCCTGTTGATCTTTTGAACCTTGTGCGGTTCCGTGTATGTGTGAAAAGTTCATCAAAATCGTACCGAGCGTGTTGCTAGAGCAAAATATATATAAATTTATGTGTACAATTCGCTGTGCTCTCCACTAGCAGATCGCTCTTGGATCACCGCATTGTAGAAGAGAATCGGTAGAGAAAGTAAGATCGTTTGTTGTTGAGGAACATGAATGAGATTATGCTTTCTTCTAAGGGAATAAGCCAGACACAACGAAGGATGGAACAAAACGGAGCATGTGAAGATTTTCTGCTCTTTACTGTGACGATCGCTAGAAGATCTGTTCAAATGCATTAACGACGTGACGTGCCAGTGCAACATTCCAGTAGAGCGAAGCGGCATTGTACACAAGCGGACGCAATTAATACCGATTAAACCGATGTTGCTTACCCCGTTACACTACGGGGTCCTCTGCTTAATGGTCAATTTAATAAACTGCATTGCATGTGCATGTTTTGTGCCCGGAGTTCTAGGCGTTGTAAGCCGCGTTCTGTCGTCGCCGACCACCGATTCTCGATGTTCGATCCCGATCGAACACAACGAAAAGAAAACAGAAACATCGACCGACACACTTGCGCGAGCGTTATCAGTCAGCTCGTGTGGCGTGAAGACGGGAAATTGAGTGGCGAGAATTTGATAGCGCGGAATCGACCGGACCCTGTTGATCTTTTGAACCTTGTGCGGTTCCGTGTATGTGTGAAAAGTTCATCAAAATCGTACCGAGCGTGTTGCTAGAGCAAAATATATATAAATTTATGTGTACAATTCGCTGTGCTCTCCACTAGCAGATCGCTCTTGGATCACCGCATAGGCGTTATTAGGCGTTATGTAAGCGTTACCATTGCAGTGACCGTCAGTCGTCGCCTACTGTGTCGCTGTGTGTGGGGGTTTCTTTTTGCTTCTGTACGATTATTATTGCGTGCACGAGGATCACACCGACGTCTGACCGTCATATTTTCTCAGTGATGACCCGGTCACGAACATTTCGCGCCATCGATAATTGGAACCGATTCAATTTTATCGCACCGAATCACTTTCTGATTTAATTGGTGATGGGGGCAGCTTATGTGTCTCACTTGTTTCGTGTACAAATCTGATCAGTTTATCAAAAATGCTTGTGATAAAACAAGTTACAAGATGCCAGCAACTGCACTCCACTGTACAGAGCCATCCACGGCCATCTTCTCGGGTAGGCGTTCTATTTGAAGTGGTTTGTTTTCTCTCCCGTGAGCAAACTGGATTTTGTTTGCTTTTCCGATCGACGGTCGTACGCTAAATAGATTTCGTTGCATCGCAGACGATCGCAGATGATCGGTGTGTATGTGTTTAAATCATACAAACGAGAAAGAATATAAAGTAACGAAAAGAATAGAATGAAGTGTGAATTATTACATTCATGAAAAGCAATCCAAAGGAACATCAAAGACATTGATCGCCCTCGAACTGTTTGAGGGAAGAATTAAATGGGCCTCCTCCCAAAAAAAAAAAAACCGATACACAAAATTGGATGGGAAAGGTTCACTATGGAATCCCACCTGTTCAAATAGCACCCAGCACACGTTTTTTACTTGGATTTTACGCGTTACGTTATCGGCCGATACATAAACATACGCGATAAGGGAGAACCTGAACCCCGAAAAAAAGAGTCCAAAAAGCAAGAAGGGACAACATGCAATGTTTCGTTGCCTTTTTTTTTCCTTTTTCTTGAGTCTGTCCACAAAAAACATGCTTCAAAGAACCTGTTTGAATGTAGCTTTTGTTTCCTTATGCTACACTGGATCCAGGATTCTGACTTCCAATGTCTGAGAATGTTTCCTTTTCGTTTGTTCTCTGTGTTTCGTCAGTTCGTCATGAGGCAAAACGACGCAACATTGCGAAAATGACGATACATGCACTCGATCACGTAGCTCAAACCACTCCGTCACGATCGATTGATTTTATGCGCATAACTGTTGGTAGCTGGCTGGATGTCGACTCTACGACAGCGACCGTTCCAGTGGCCTCTGAGTCTTGACGATTTATGTGTGTCTGTGTAACATACGCGATAAGGGAGAACCTGAACCCCGAAAAAAAGAGTCCAAAAAGCAAGAAGGGACAACATGCAATGTTTCGTTGCCTTTTTTTTTCCTTTTTCTTGAGTCTGTCCACAAAAAACATGCTTCAAAGAACCTGTTTGAATGTAGCTTTTGTTTCCTTATGCTACACTGGAACCAGGATTCTGACTTCCCATGTCTGAGAATGCGTCTTTTCGTTTGTTCTCTGTGTTTCGTCAGTTCGTCATGAGGCAAAACGACGCAACATTGCGAAAATGACGATACATGCACTCGATCACGTAGCTCAAACCACTCCGTCACGATCGATTGATTTTATGCGCATAACTGTTGGTAGCTGGCTGGATGTCGACTCTACGACAGCGACCGTTCCAGTGGCCTCTGAGTCTTGACGATTTATGTGTGTCTGTGTGTGTCTGTGCAGCTCACGACAAAAGTCATGACTAACTCATCAATTCATGCAACGCAGGCTTGTCTTTTGACAATTATTTAAGATAACATCCTACTTGGAATGGGAGTGCGAAGAAAAGCCCCCAGTAGCTACCCACCCTTTTTGGCGTGATGACGCAACACCGTCCGCTCTAGATCAAGTTCATCTCCACACGTGATTATTGACGCGGGCGCGAACCACCATACGTTACCATGGCGCTCGCGCAATTTTCCGCACGATTTCTGCCGGCGTCTCCGGGAAATGGCGCGAGATAAATTTCCGATTCTGCTGCTGTCTTAAATTAGACCAAAACGCACGCTTCAGTGGCAGCGTGCCGTCGTACCGGTGTCAGGTGTCAGGAAGAGATGTCCTTCAGTCTACAGCTATTGCTGCCAAATCGCAAGGACGTATCCCATTATCTTGCCCGTACCGGTTCACTCAACCAGTGCGAAGCTGGGCGACGGATTTTACTGTTTTTTGACAAACAACCAAAACCTGTCAAACGCCGAGCGCACATTCTTGGATGCGAGTAATCCGACGCGAGCACCGAGCGCCGCCCGAAACCGATTCTGTTGCGTAAGCGCAAGTTCAGGTGACCTTTGGTACGGGGTAACGTGTATGGGAATCGATTTTTTCGCTTTCCTGAGAGCCAACACACGATGATGGAGTAAAATTGACGTCAATTTGTGCTTGTGTTTTTCGGTGTGCAATTCTAGGTGAAGATGTACAGGACGCACACCCCCCGTGAGATATATGGGCGGGCGAATGATCTGTTCGCCTTGGCGTTTTGGCTCTGATGGTCACGGGAAGGATGAATATTTTTAGAGCATTATTGCACGCTAAACATTCGTAACATTGCGTCTCCCGGTGCGATTTAGGTACGGTGCGAGCTGTGCGATCTGCAAACGTGAGGATCATTTCAAATTCGATCGGCGTAAATCGGTGTTGACTTGATGGTGCGAAGTGGTGGATCTAAATATTTACCCTTCGATGCACTAGGAGCTCGAGCGATGCAGGGCAATGTCCAGAGAAGGATATTTTTGGAACTTAATTTTAATGCCATAAAAACAGTCTTCCTTCATCGTTGATTGTGGTAGCCATATATCAGATAAGCTAGCCCTGTTATCGGGAGGAGTAAAAGTACAAGCGCAAACTGTGCTAATTCCGTGCTAATCTCAGCTTAATGTTGCTTAACATATCACCCTCACACGGCGATTTTCAATGCACTTGCTAATCTTGCCACCAGCCTTACCAGCGTTAACAGTTTAAGACACACCAAACAAATCCGATAAACCGGTGCAAGAAACTCGAGCTGAATCAACACGCTCTGTCTCTTTGCGTGAGGGCAGTTCTTCACTGCCCGGTACAATCCTTATGTCATCTCGGTGCGATCTGACGAAACGTTTGGATGAACAGAGACAAATTCCACAGCAACGAGTACAACTTCATTCAGGTGTACCGTTTCCAGGTTTCAACCATGCGGGGGGCAATCCGCCATGTTGTGTTTGCTGATAAGGGTAGCGTACCTTATCGCCAATTGTGACCCACGATGACTGAGACATTTGCGTCTTGCGAGCAATTCAATCTCGTCGGGAAGCTTGAAACATAGTTCTGACGTTTGTAAATAATGCTTGTGATTAGAGAATACTTTGACCATAGGGTCAAACTTCACACTGCTCGGAAAGTTCCTGCTTCACTCAATTGTTACTTTATCTTGTAGGAAGCAAATTCCTAAACGAATAAACGATCGATAAGATATACCAGCAAACAGCAAGCTAACTTTCGATTTCTAAAGCGTGACGCCGGACAAAGCTCGCAACCCACCTGGGCGCGAAAAAGGATGAATGAAGAACTGGAACGGGATTCTTGCGACTTGCGGCTCGAAGTGAGTTTCATTTCCATGCAAATCAGCAAGTGGGCAGTCGGTCGAAGGTGTGTTGTCAACTGCTGCAAAAGTGAGAAAACGCGTTGAACAAAAAAAAAACTGCGACAAACCGGTTCTGGGTCCCGGAGATATGAATTTATTTATGGTCAAGTTCAGTGTCGACTACAGCGTGATCTTCACACCAAAAGACGATTTACTGCAACAACAAAAATGAGCAAAACTGCGGTTTAAGAGCTCCATTATTGCGATTTGCGTTGTAAGTACAGCTCAAATCTCCGCATAACGTCGTCGTCGGTCAAGTGATAACAAATGAATCCTCTTATCGACGCGTGTCTATTTCCGCGCTCGTAACAAACACCACATATAAATGTTGTGATGTTTCTATGCGTCAAAACCAGAAACCAGACACTGTTTTTACTACATTACCAGTACGGGATGGGAGTACTTTGCACGAGCATCAAGAGATCGCGGTAAAGTTTTGCTGTACAAAGTACGTCCGGCCATAAATTGCGTTGCAATGCTGTAGAACTTGTTCTGGCTCTGTGCTGGAGAACGGAAAGCGATGTCTGTGAATCATTGGCCTGTTGGTAAATGGCGTAATAAACATAGCAGTTGTCAGCTGCACCCGATCACCAATAGCATTAGATAACTTTGAGCGTTGCGTTCCCCACAGACGTCATGTCAGAATTCTTTAAAAACAAGCTTGATTGCTGCTGTAGCTTCATTCTTTCCAATAAAAAAAACTCCGGTAGGCGGGAGACTTTTAAAAAAACAAGCCCTCTCTTGGTAACACAGCAATGCAGCGAGAATGTAAATTTGCCTCACACTGATAACCTTTCGACCGGGACGCCATTCTTGGGACGTTTTTGGAGGGCATGTGATACGCGTTCCAAAATCGGCAATAATGCTACAAAAACGAAATCCAAACACACACACACACCCCAAAAGGGCAACGAACGGATCCCTTCGTGTCGTTAAAAGCGGGGTCACCCTGGCGCAACTCTGACGCGACTTGCGTTCGCTACAATTCTACCATAATTGGGTGTGCTTGCTTCGGAAAAGGGCTCTTGGGTATGAGGGTCACAATAATTAGAAAGTGCATTCCCGGACGTTGCGTAGAGAGTACAGAACACGCCACTAGTGATTGCTTTACCACAACTTTCTTCCAGCAGTGTCGCCGTGTGTCTTCATCATCATATGGTCAGTTAGGGAGACAAGATGGCCGACCAGAAGGAACGCGACTTGGAAGAGGCTGTAGCGATGTAAGTACCTGGTGCCCGTTCGGCCCAATCGACCACATCAATTGAATTCAATCTTCGACGATTAATTAATGGACGGTTTTGCGTATGGTTTCAGGGAAGCGGTAGCAGCGCCACGCATTGGTTGCTGTCGACGAACGATGAAGTACATCGGTGCGTACTGGCGCTCGATGGTGGTCATCATTGCACCGATGATTGCGTCGCTAGTGTTCCTGATCGATACGTCGCCCGCCTACCGGTGTATGTTTGTCGTGCTGACCATGTCATTTTACTGGGTGACGGAAGCGTTACCACTGCCCGTGACGTCTATGCTCCCGATCGTGCTGTTCCCTGTGCTCGGGGTGCTGGAAACGGATCGTACCTGTATGATGTACATGAAGGAAACGATGCTAATGTTCATCGGTGGTATCATTATCGCGCTGGCCGTGGAGTACTGCAATCTGCACAAGCGTGTCGCGCTGAAGGTGATCTCCGTGATCGGATGTAGCCAGCGGCGGCTTAACTTCGGCCTAACGGTGGTAACGATGTTCGTGTCGATGTGGATCTCGAACACGGCCGCTGTTGCCATGATGTGTCCAATTATGCAGGCTGTGCTGGAGGAGCTAGAATCGGTAGGATACCTTCACCGCACGTACAGTTGACAGCGCAACTCAATCGCCGTTTCCTTTTTCGGACTATTCTAGCAAGGACTGTGCCAGATGTACGAACGCAGGAAGAAGACGGGCGAAGAGGAAGGCATGCTGGGCAAGGAAAAGGTGGACGATGAGTAAGTTATCAACGGCGTCAATCATCGAAAGCATTTCAGCACCTAATGCTCTCCCCGCTTTTCAGTACCCCTCGGCCAACAAAGACGACCCTGTGCTATTTCCTCGGCGCTGCTTATGCTTCCACCCTAGGCGGCTGCGGTACGATCGTGGGTTCCGGTGTAAATCTTACCTTTAAGGGCATTTACGAGAGCCGCTTCCCAACTGCACCCGGAATCGATTTCCCGAAGTTCATGTTCTACAACGTTCCCGGCATGTTGCTGTACACGTTCCTCACCTGGGTTTACCTGCAGTGGCTGTACATGGGAATGTTCAGGTAGGGGCCCGGAACGCATTTCCGCACGTGACTCAAGCGGAGTGGATTAAAAATGCATTTTCTTTTACGTTTTTTGGCAGACCGAACAGCCCTGAAGCAAAGGCAGCTGATATTGGTGCGGAAGGTGAAAGGGTAGCGAAGCGTGTTATTGAGACGCGTTACAAGGAGCTGGGACCGATGACGTCGCACGAGAAGAGTGTTGCGTTCCTGTTTATCGTAGCTGTTGTGCTGTTCTTTACCCGCGAGCCAGGATTCATCACTGGTTGGGCTGACGTGCTGGACTCTGTGTACGTATGGATTAGAGATAACAAGAATTGGGTCCTTTTTAATGACTTGTTTAATATATCATTTTAGCAAAATTAAGGATGCCACACCGGCCATGTTTATTGTGATAGTGCTGTTCATGATTCCAGCCAACTGGCGCTGTTTGAAGTTCTGCCGCAGTAATCCAGGTACGATGAAATGCAACAAGTGTTGTGAGATGAGCGAGTTGTACGAACGCCACTAAGATCTCACTTCACAAGCTATAGTAGACTTCATGTTTAAAGACAGAAAGTGTTTAGGTAGATTGTCAGTTGCTGCTCACATGAATTAGCTCAAGACAAGAACTAGATCACGAGCTCAATCTTAAACTCGCACTATGGTATAGTCTGTCTTAGGAGTTGTATTCCGCATAGGAGTTCATATCATCAAGTTGGCGGCGACTGATTTTGTTCGAGCTTTTGATAGACCATTTTTGATAAAGAGTTCACACTCTAATGATGAAAAAGACCTCCCGCAACAGATTATATCTATATGTAGGCATAACATTAGTTCTCAAATTTACGACAATACGGAAAAAACATTCTAATATATCGGTTGTTAATCCTGCTCCTAATCCAACCGATCGTACTCGGTTCCGATAATCTGCACTGCATGCCTACTACATTGCTCTAGCTCAAGATTCAGCTCACCGGATACTTAGAATCAATAATGTTCGATCAATAGCTAAAGACAGAACCCTGAATGGAACAGTGCTTAAAGAGCATCAACTAATCTAAATTACTTACATCTTCTTAGGACGCCTCCCCACTGAAGCAACTCCCGGACTGATCACGTGGAAGTTCATCAACCAGAAGGTACCGTGGAGTCTAATCTTCCTGCTCGGCGGTGGCTTTGCACTAGCGGAAGGAGGTCGCGTGTCTGGAATGTCTGCTCTCCTCGGTCAATCGTTGGCTGGATTGAAGACTCTCCCTCCTCTACTACTGCTGTTCGTGGTGTGCCTTACCGCACAGACGCTTACTGAGTTTACGTCGAATGTGGCCATCTGTAACGTGATCCTACCGGTGCTAGCTGAAATGGTATGTTTGATAACCGATGAAGAACATGAAGATGAAGAAAGCCGGTGAAAATAACTCTCTCTAATACTCATTTTCTTTTAGGCTATTGCGATCGAGATTCATCCACTGTACCTGATGTTCCCGGCCGCGATGTCGTGCAGCTTTGCCTTCCACATGCCCGTAGGAACGCCACCGAATGCGATCGTTGCCGGTGTGGGTAATATTGCGATCAAGGATATGGCTGTGGCCGGTATTGGACCATCGATATTTACGCTGCTCGTAATCTGGGCCAGCTTCCCAACGTGGGGTGCCGTCGTGTATCCCGAGCTGGCGACCTTCCCCGACTGGGCACGACCAGTTATCACGAATGCAACGCTTAATTAAGAGCTGCTAGGGAGGAAAAAAGGACAGTGAGATAGTTCATTTATTTTTTTAGATTCCTTCGTCTGATTGCGCAAAGAGGAAGACAGTGGGAGATGTAAAGTACTTCAGTGATGAGACTTTAATGGGGAGGGTGAGGGCGAGGGAGATACAATCGGAATTGTATGTGGCCTTGGTACGTGCGTTACTTTTTTTTACTTTAGAATACGTACCAAAACATGTGCCAAAAGTAGCCAAGCTCTTGGTAGACGTTGTTCCTAGTGTAAAAGCGTGGAAAAGCATTTATTGGAAAGGAGAAACTGCCAAACTGTAGGAGATGATCCAACACGCATGTGCAGTTCACCGAAGAGTGGCCTTTAATACTTTGCTTTTTAAGTGAACAAAATGAATGAGGTACTTAGCTGAGAATAAAAGCAAGGTAGTAAAAAATAGACAATGCCTAGAGCAAGGGAGCATAAGAGAAAACAGCAAAACACATCGAATCAGCTGTCCCAGGCCGGCACTCATTTTTAAGTCTTCGTGTCTTCCAGTGTTATAACAAAAATGCAAAGTGCAAGGAATGCAAGACCGGCCCGGGCAGCAACAACGAGCGAACAATGAGCTACTTAGTGTAACAAAACCTAGCGACTGACAGATCGAACAGATTTTTTTTGTTCTTTCCACATACACTTACACACAAACACAGAGACACCCACAGACAGACACCTCACCCGAATGACGAAGACATTAGTGGGATGAACATTAGACGTATCACAATGTTTTCGTTTTCTGTTGTACAATAATATATGGAACAAATGCAAATGAAAAGCAACAAAAAAAATATGCAAAAAAACACTAGAAAAAAGGCTAGAAATTATTAGTGAATAATAAATAAATATATAATTATTGTTAAACAGGATGGTTGTCTTTACTTTGCGATGAATTGAATGTTACAGACACTACCAGTGTTATGGTTGTATGATCCAATCTGGAACTACGGCTCTCACGGATGAGTACCTGCATGCCCGTGAGATGCCATTAGGAATAGTAGGACATTAAGAGGGATCAAACAGTTTCTCTTTCTCTGGCGAGCTGTCCGTATAGATCAATTAACGTTACACTATATTTCATGTAAGCTTTCACTGTAAGACCTTAACAACAAGGATGCGTTTGCGAGAACTGTTCGACGATCCATTGCGGTTAACCCTTAATGATCCTACATGGAGTGATTATTTCATCATAAACAGACATTGCTTCCTTACATCCTTATCGCCCCGCAACTGAGTTATTATTTCACGGAGAAGAAAGCATCGATTACAATGAAAAATGGTGTTACGACGCGATCGGAAACTAATGGACTATAAATTACCACTAATGTGGCGCACGAATGCATTTATGACCCCTTGTCAGTAATAACATCCGTTTGACGGACGAACACGCGCTATCACCACTTGATCGTCGGTAGAAGTACAAATTGAAATTTCTTCGTTTAGTAAACAACACCATCGGTGGGGAGTTTGTACGGGTCGGTGTTTAGTAAACAGTGGTGGGTAATTTTCAATAACTTCCCTTTCGTGACGTGCGAATGTTATTTAAAAAAACGATTAAAGATTCAATTCTAGTGCAGTGAATTGTTTGCTGGCTCGCTTCCGTACCCGTACCGATCGACACAAAGTGTTGTAATGATGGCATTTCAAATTAAACACCTTCACTTGATACGTTTTTAATTAGTAAAGAGAATGGTCCAATTGAAATGATAAATCACTCCACGTGAGGTGTAAAAGAACCGGACTGCGCCAGAACTGAACGTCGCTCTGTTTCGAAATCTAGTCAAGCGTTCATTCAACCGAATTTTGTTTGAAGGTAACAAAACTGTCATCGCACCGAACCACGGGCCTTGTAAAGCTTACGTGACCGTAGTACGGTGTGTGAGTGTCGTACGTCACTGATCTAAACCAATGCCATCCGAACGCGTAAACGTGCTTCCTGTTTGGGTTTAGGGTTCTGTTTGCAACGTGATTGAATGATCCTCACGGCAGACAGTGAGTTTCCTTTCCCCGTGCAAACAAGCTCAAACTGTCGTCATTGTGGACTGTGTTGTAGAATTTTCCAATACAAAAAAAAAGAAATCGTAATTAATGCTGCTCCTATCGCAAACAGACGACTGCATGCATGACGCAGATTCGTCATCAACGACGCATTATCGGAACTAACGAAAATTAAATACGAAAAAACCCAAACCCGAACTAATAAAATTAATAGCTCGGTCAAGGATAAGGCTCTCGGCATCTTGTAATAGAATGCCATCGCAAAGCCGGCAAGCCATTGAACCTCGGCGAACAAGTGATAAAGCAGTGAGACTCTTGCATCATGTTGATGGCTGATTGTCGATGAACTGTCGTCTGAACGAATCGACAGGCCTGTTGAATGGGCCAGTCAGCCAGCGATCTGGTTAATCCTGAGGGTGAGTTGGAAAGTCACTCGAGGCGAGGAATTTCCAACAGAATAGCTTCAAACATTCCGTCTCCAGTATCTCACACTTAACCTTATAATAGTTTCTCGAAAGTAGGTCGCAAGACTGACCAATCGATTGACTGGTTAAGGCTTTTGCATGCCGATAAGAACTGATTACATACACACCCTTGAGCCATCATCCACTCGGCTACTATACGATCTAGTGCGTACTATCGATAACAGATAATGCGTTCTTTTCAACTTCAACGCACTTTTAGCAATAAACCCCGAGAGCGAGAGCGAGAGTCACTCGATCAACTTAACCTACCCTGAAGCATCATAGCACACGGGGAAACTATTCGAACAACCTGTCGTCGTCATACGAAAAATTGAACAGCTGTACAGAAGAGGTACGTGCGATTGGCGGCGAATGGCTAGAATGGAACGAAATTAAGCGTAACGATCATCGAGTCGCTCCGGACACGAGCGGGCACGCGCGAACACAAACAGGCGGACTCCACACACAATCACTCACAAGTGCGCGTACGGGACTAGGTATCAAAATCATAAAGGATGCTTTTCTCGTGCCCGGCATCTCATTCAGCTTCCGTCGGTCGAAGGAGACCGTTGCGTCGTGGGGCAACCGTTGCAAGTCGCGGTTGCTTAGATTGCGGAAGAAAGGTGTCGCGTTCGCTTGCAGTGGAAGTAAATTGACAGCATTGAAGTGTAACTAAATTTCCTAGTTCCGGGTGCTTGTGGTCACTAAATTTAGGTTAAACGGTAAAGAATAGCTGGGTCCCCTTTGTCAGAGGACGTGTCACGTGTGTGCGGTGTGGGAAGAAGTGTGTTGATGTGTCTGTTTCGGCGATAGAAGAACCACTCGAAGTTGTGGACTACCTCAAGCCGGTTTTTGTGGTGTTTACAGAGCTGTGAGCTATATTTATTGTCCCGTGCGGGTGGGATTTTGTGACCTCGTGGGAATTAGATCGCTAAATTCTCGCACGTGAGTTGTAAATTGATAGTGTGATTTAGTGATGGGAGAGGCAAAGGTGGCAATGCAGAAGGAGCAGCTTACATTGGAGCTGGATCCTGTGCTGTAAGTTAAAAGATCCTGGTCCCAGAAATTGAGTGTGTATGTGTGATAAACATGGGCTGCGATTTCTTGCAGGACACAAGTGCCGGAAGGATGCGGACGTCGGATGTGTCTGTTTATGGGGATTTATTGGAAGACCCTGTTGGTGCTGCTAGTGCCATGTCTAGCTGCAACCGTGTTCCTAGTCGACACATCACCGCCATTCCGGTGTATGTACATTGTGATGGTGATGGGTGTGTTTTGGATCACAGAGGCCCTACCGCTACCGATCACATCCATGCTCCCGATTGTGCTGTTCCCGATGATGGGCATCCTGGACACGAACAAGACGTGCATGATGTACATGAAGGACACGATGCTAATGTTTATCGGAGGCATTGTGATGGCACTGGCCGTGGAGTACTGTAACCTTCACAAGCGCGTTGCCCTAAAGGTGATCTCCATAATCGGTTGTAGTCAGCGAAAGCTTACCTTCGGACTTACCGTGGTGACAATGTTTGTGTCGATGTGGATCTCGAACACGGCCACCGTAGCGATGATGTGTCCGATCGTTCAGGCCGTGCTGGAGGAGTTGGAAGCGGTGAGAACTTTCTTTTGTAGTGCGAGATTTTAAGGATGTTTACTGAAACCCAGTTATCTCTCTCCACAGCAAGGACTGTGTCAGATCAACGAAAAGTCCAAGTCGGTTGACGGTCCCTTGGGTGAGGATGAAGAGTAAGTGGTCCGTACCCGGGTGTGGCAAGGTGAACCAGCATAATGATCGAGCTTTTTTTCAGAGCTCCCCGACCCACCAAGGTGACGATGTGTTACTACATCGGGACGGCTTATGCGGCAACGTGCGGTGGTGTTGGTACGATCGTCGGTTCTGGAGTGAATCTCACCCTAAAGGGCATCTATGAGAGCCGATTTCCTGATGCACCCACCATCGATTTTCCTTCGTTTATGTTCTACAACGTACCCGGGATGCTGATCTTTACCTTCCTGACCTGGGTTTGGCTTCAGTGGCTGTTCATGGGAATGTTTAAGTGAGTGGAATTAGTGGACACTAGAATTGGGAAAGAACGCTCTAACTCTGGAACTCTCCTTAACACAGTCCCAACAGCGAAGATGCCCGTGCCGCTAATATTGGCCCAGAAGGAGAGGCCGTTGCGAAGCGAGTGATCGAGAATCGCTACCGAGAACTCGGTCCGATGAGCTCACACGAGCTTGCTGTGGCCTTTTTCTTCGTGCTTTCGGTCGTGCTTTACTTCACCCGCGAACCAGGCTTCATGATGGGATGGGCCGATCTCGTACCGGATGTGTAAGTGTGTGCAAGCTTTCAGGTAGAACTGTCCGCCAACTGCAATATCCTCACCACGTGTTTCTTTTGCAGCAAAATTAAAGACGCAACTCCCGCCATTTTCGTCGTGATCATGATGTTCATTGTACCGGCCGACTGGAACTGCTTGTCATTCTTCCACAAAGGTGGCGGTAAGTTGCATGCAAGCTTTCTACGCAAGTTACGGAAGAGCTTGCGAGCTTTCTGTATATGGTGAGCTTTTTCTTCAACGCTTGACAATCCCTGGGCAATCCTCCTCTGTTTTCTTAAAGGGCGACTACCGAAACGAGCCTCACCGGGACTTATTACGTGGCGGTTTATCAACCAAAAGACGCCCTGGAGTTTGTTGTTCCTGCTCGGCGGCGGGTTCGCCTTGGCTGAAGGTGGTCGCACTTCCGGCATGTCGGCCTTGCTCGGACAATCGCTGGCAGGGCTGAAGGTCTTGCCGCCACTGTTGCTGCTGTTTGTGCTGTGCGTTGTCGGTGAATTTCTTACCGAGTTTACCTCGAACGTGGCCATCTGCAATGTGCTGTTGCCAGTGCTGGCGGAAGTGGTAAGGTTCTCCCGTTTATGGCTCCCCCTTCTGTCTTACCATTTTCTTTAATTTGTGTTTGTATCTTTCATTTAGGCGATCGCAATTGAAATTCATCCCCTGTACCTGATGTTTCCGGTGGCGATGGTATGCAGCTTTTCGTTCCACCTTCCAGTCGGTACACCTCCCAACGCAATCGTTGCCGGTGTGGGCAATATTCGCATCAAGGATATGGCCATCGCCGGTATTGGGCCGTCCATGTTTTCGCTGGTCGTCAGTTGGGCCAGCTTTCCGACCTGGGGTAGCGTCATCTATCCGGAGCTATCGTCCTTCCCGGACTGGGCAAGACCCTTGAACGAGACGGCACTGTGAAGGGTGCTCGGGGTGGGAGAACAACAGAACTCGGTATTGTAAGATTGTATTTTTATGTCCGTTACGTGCCATTCCATTTGTTAAGCGCCTAGAGTGTAATAAATCTATTTTTAAAAACATAACCTTAAACTACAGAACAGTCAAGTTGCAGGTCCATGTGTTTTGTTTGAGAATTTCAAGGTTTGTTTGTGATAAAAATTAATATTTATAGACAGGTGGTTACTCCGTGGCGTTACTTTGTGAGCTTGTTTATTGACCAGCACTCAGGTCGTTTCGTAATCGCTTACGACACGTGTCTGTCACCTTTAGCACACACGGATCATACGTTAGAAGGCAATAAACAAACTTCGCCATACGGTATTACCATTCGGCATCAAGTCAGGGGACAGTAATCTCCATCGTTGTAGCACGGGAGGTTCTGTTTGTCCTTTTCCGGTCGCTCAATACTGACCTGAGCTCCATCCTCGTCCACACAGTAGCACTCACCGCGTCGACACGCCAACCGTTTGTAGTTCCCGTTCGGGCAGCACTCAGGGATCTCTAGACTTTTGCTATCGATCAACAGCTTCCTTGCTCTGGCACACTCTGTGAAGCGAGCGATGTGAGCTTGTTATGCATTTGGGGAGGACGTTTCAAGGACACGCGACAAAACTTACTGCAGTTCATGGACGCGGCAAGCCTTGAACCAAGCGGTGCCCGGTAGTCCTCGATCGGTGCACCGTCCTTGTCGGAACAGTACCTATAGCCACCGGTCGGGTGTAGTTGAATGCGATCGTAGTATCCATCCGGTTGACAGATGTCACGATCGAACTCGAGCACGTTGTAGTCTTCCGTGGCGTACTCACTGATGTCGTAGATTTGGGAGATCTTAACGTTTTCGCAGTCCCGCAGGTAGGTTGTGTTTTCGTGTAGTCTTTTATCGACTGAAGGCGAGTGACGATAATGGTGAGAGTGAGTGAGAGTCATATGAGTTGTAAGAGCTAGTACTTACAGCAAGGAAGACTCGAGAGACCTCGGGTAACGTTTCGAAGATCTGAAGTTGGACGACCGCTATGCATATCCACACAGACACACATATCGTCAACGCACTGCAGCTGATCGAAGGATCCTTTCGAGTCACAGCGTGACGTCAGCACTGGATACTGAGAGTTGAGCAGAGTGCGTGCTTTTGCCGCCAAACGAGAGCATTCTGTAGAGATTGGAGGAAAGTAAGTTACTTCCCATTTAAGTTGCTTCAATGTTTCAGGATCTTACCACATCGCATCGAAATCTGAATACTGGCAGTGTGGACAGCTTCTCCAAATATTCGTTTACCATTGTCATCAACACAGTAACATCTAAAGAATATAAACAAAAATGTCTAATAAATGTAAAAACAAACCTCAAAGTCTTACGTTTGTCCAGGAATACATCGAACAGGTTGAAAGTTGCCATCGCCATCACACTCTGGCCGCTGCATCAGATGTCCAATAAGTCCTGCCTGCCGTTGATCATCAAACTCCTTCTGGGCGGTATAACATTTGCTCGATTCCAACACTACTCAACAAGCTCTGCCTTAGTATTTGAAATTGACCGAAAGCATCTCCAAAGCACATACTTACTCGGTTGACACGTTGGATGTTCATCACCTTCTGCAACCTTACAGTAGAGCCCAGGACCACATATTCCGGCCGGCACTGGATATCCTAACCCACCCACCGAACAGTCGTCATCGGGCTGCAAATTTTCCACACAAGTCTTGCAACAGGAACAAGGCGTAGCAGACGGGAAGATGATACCATTGTGTGTGGCGTTCTGTGCCCTGCAGGCCGTTTTCAGTGCATCACACTCATTGCTTTCACGATAATTCTACAGCAAATCGAACGAGAAATGGCAAATAAGCGTATAGAAAAATAGTGTATTGATTACAGTCACTCACATCACAGAAATCTTCAGTGCAGACGTAATTCTTCGCCAACTCAAGCTGTGCCTCTGCCAGGGAAGTGATCGCAATCAATCCCAAAAAGATTGCGTTGGCTAATCGGTACATTTTTACGACAGTTCGTACACCTTGTACGCGCAATCAACGCAGCCACTTTCACCGATCTGTCTTACAGCGGTTGAACTGACAAATACGATACAATAAATCACCTTCTACGCGAGGTGAGCTAATGGCGGTGCAATCAGTGACAAGGTACTCATTCGCTTAGATAACGATTGATAAGAAAGTTGTACAGCAAAAAAAGCCTACAGTGGCATGGTTTGTACGTGTCACAAGTACGTGCTATTTGAGTGTGAGTGGGCTGCTTAAAGAGAGTAGAAAGTGTCTTATTTTCATCTGATTTTACACCATAAAAACAGTAATTTAGATACATAGTACATACAGAAGATATTAATTACGTACGGTTCCCTCTTTGGAAGGAAATAAATAAAGTGTATCAAATTCTAGACAGTTCGTTCCGCACGCAAAGACTCACAGTGGCGTAGTCTCGTGGTGTTCCTCCCCAGCGGCTTTAACTCTTCACCATTTCCACCTTCATCCCTCACATTCGTAAACTGGAACGCGCCCTATGGTAAGCAAGTTTTTCGGGAAACATATCACCTCAATTGGCATTCTCGAATGTGTTCCGGACGTCAACAAACCCTCGGCACGCAAACGAAAACCCGGTAAGCCATCCCCAAAAACAACATCAACAGGTCGCCGGTGTGTGTGTTTGGTGTGCATAAACAACATGCTATTGCTTGATGGTGCGCTATGTGAGCTCCATCGATACGCAACATAGCAACCGGCACCGGCTTTCCGGTCGGTTGTCAACGCAACGCAACGGTTACCACTGCTAGACGCCGCTTTCGATCAACGACTCTTTCGTTGGCTTGCACTACGCGCTACACTCAGTACCGCTTGCAACGCGAAACCGCGTCAGAACGGAAAATCAGATCTTGTTCAAGTTGAATACAGAATAAACCGTGTGAGGAAATCTCGTGCTTCGCTTGGCTGATTCGGGAAGGGTTTTTTTGTCGTCCAGAAAACTGCCAGGGTGACAGAAACAACGTTCTGCTCGGACATTGCGTTACGGTGGCAAAAGGTTTTGGGATCTGTTTTTTTTTGTTTCGTTTTTAGCGGGACTTTAAGGCAGGAAATGGATCCGGTGCTACTCGAGCGCGAACGTGTTCTGTTCCGGCTGAACGAAGAAATAAACGCCAAGTCACGGGGTCTGTTCGAGCTGAACGAGAACGTCAGCTGGATGACAACGAAGCGCCGGCTGCGCCACGGCATGAAGAAGCTGAACAATGCCGTCCCCGTTGTAGGACCACCGCCGGGCGATGAGTCGTCCTCGTCGGAGCTGGGCGCCTCGATCGATACGACCACCGGTGGAGCAACCGGAACTGGGTCGGACGAGGAGCCCGAAAGTGATGAACGTTCATCGGCGGCCGTTATCTTCGCGGTGGTCCGCGACGGCGAGAAGGACACGTACGGTGGGGGAGAAGGAAAAGAGCGGCTGCAGCGAGAGGATGGACCGGGGTCCACGATGACGACCCTCACCGAGATACGGTGCGATGCGATACAGGAAGAGCATACACATCGGGCGAACAATACGAACCAACAGCTGCAGCTGGTGAAGGTCACGACCGTCTCGGTGTCGGAGCGGAAGGTAAGCAATGGGCAGCGTGGCATGGGAGGTGGTGGACCGGTGGGCGGCGGTGGGGGTGGAATGCTGATCGCTAGCAAATCGGTGACATCGGCTGCAACGGCACGCAATCTCACCAAAAACATGGCCGACGTCGTACCGAAGGTGCTCGAGAAGAAGAACATCAGCTCGGAGGGACTGATCAAGTAGGTTGAGGGGGCGTGTGATGACGCAGCGCCAAGCATGACGCGTAATGATGTTGCCCTCTTTGCGTAGGTTCCTCAAATCCAAAGTGGCTATCCTTCAGACCGAACTGGAAGCGAGCCAGAAACAGAACGAGGCGAATGTCAAGGATCTAAATTTGGCACTCGATCGGTTGAAGCAGCTCGAGGCGCTCAAGGAACAGCTGCTCACGAAGAACGGGGCGCTCGAACGGACCGTCAAGAAGTTTGAGGAGCGAAACGTGGAGCTGGACAAATTGCTAAAGGTGAGCGCACAGTGCCGGAGTCGGAGTCCGAACGCCACAGCGATGATTGATGCCTTTTCTGTGTGTTGTCTTTTTTGTTTTCCTCCAGGAAAAGGACGCCCAGCTGAACGTGTCGGCGAAGGAACTGTTTGGGGCACGGTCGGAGATCCGCAATCTGGCTCACGTCAACCAGACGCAGGAGAAGCGACTGTTCAAGACGCACGAGGAGGTCGAAAGTTTGCGCATCAAGCTGAGCATCGCGAATGATTCGGAAAAGGTATCCGTTTGTTACGTTTGTTGACGTTGGCGAAGCCGTCTTCCCTTTTTGTGTCTGTTAGTAAGTGTTTTCGGGGGTTTCAGGTGCCGGGAAGAATGGTGGGAATCAAACAATTTGACTGAACTTTGTTCTTCGGCGGGAACAAATTGTTTCGCCGAGAATGTTGGAGATGATATAAGGGTTGGGATTGTGGGAGATAAACTCCATCCGTAATGAACCGTTTGAAAGCGTAAGGTTAGATGTTCAAGACTTCCAGCACAAAAGTATTCACAATCCAATTAAAGATGTGTTTGAGTTGTCTATTCTTCATCAAATTTGTATCCTCTTGTGGCCTAGAATCTCGATCAGATGTGCTTGTTATCAAGATTTAAGAGCAGATCTTCTCATTGATGACTCATCAGACGATGAGGTTATTTATTGATCGAAGAAGAGAACTAAATTAGTGATATGTTATTCTTGTCAACCTTAGCTCCAACTAACCTGATGTATTATGATGCCACATCAGGTAAAATTTAAAACAAATCTAACTAATTTCTTGGCTTCACAGGAAACACGCGATGCCGCCCGACAGGAGCGTCTAACGTACGAAAAGCAGATCCGTCAGCTCCGCAAGCAACGCACCGAGGTGCTGGCCGACTACAAGAAGCTGCTCCTGAGCGTCGACCAGATGAAGAAGCAACAGTTCAACCAGGAACAGTCGAGACAGATAAATGACTTCGAGAAAGATTATTTGCGGCATCTAGACGAGGCCGCATTGTCACCATCACCACCAGCCCAGCAGTAAAGTGTGTGCGCGATCGATTAGAAGTTCAGCAAATAAAGTAACTCCATATAGTTTTCATACAAAAAAGAAGCTGGCCACTTTTAATCGGTCATCAGTCGTTTCGCCCGTAATGGTGGGTTTTCTCGCAGATTAGTCATTCCACGATCGGCACGACAATGCACGATGCGATGCCGGCGAAACATTCCAACGGCGGGTGCAAGAACCGATCCGGACAAAGGATTGTGGGAGGGAAGAGGGGCGGGTGAAAAGAAGGGAAGAAAGGAAGGAGAGACGCGTGTTCTTCCTGTACCGAATCAATGCACCGAATCTGTTGCATATGTATGCAACATGCACCACACGATCGTGAGCCATTTCCAGGAAAAAAGGCCATGTTTATGCTATCCGATCGAAGCTTTTTTTTTTGTTTTACTTTTCGTCTGTGTCTGTTGTCACGCCACCCCATCCCAGCCTTTCCGTCCCCACAAGAAGGTCTCTTTGTTGCACATTCTTCGACGGGCGGCTTTGTCTTGTCCGACCTGCGGGTGCATTTCTGCATTTCCCCATCACGTCATTCTCGCGGTCCGTGTGGTAGTGTTCGTGTTGCAAAAGCTGGCTGCAACCGGTTCGGGTGTCGGTTCTCTCTCTCTCTCTCGCGTACGAACACACGCGCCCCATCTATGCACAATGTGCTGCCATATTGGAAAACAAGACGTGTTGCACATGTTTGCGTACACCTTCGGTGCAGTAATGGCGCCCGAAAATGTGTGTGCGCGCGGGTCGCGCCGCCAGCCGATGTACCGGGAACCATAGGCTACCGAGGAACTCGATTTCCCAACTGACCGATGCACCACAGTGAGCCGTTGGCGTCCTCGTGCGCCCGCTGATGTGACCCATTTCTATTTGGTGCGAGACCTATGGCAGCCGAAAAGGAGGACACTTTTACTTCTGTGCCGATTTATGCTTGGCGCTTGGTACGATTTATTTATGCTTGTTTGTGCGCTAGCTCCTTCCCGAACGCCTGATAGCCGGGCCCGATCTGTCCAGGGAAGTCTTAATGACCGTAAAACATTTGCATACGGCTTTGCGCTGACTGTGGCGCTGGAGAACGAAAGTAAATGAGAGAAAAAGTTTTCTAATTACTAGGCCGATCGAATTAAGGTCACTTTTGTTTTTTTATTTCTTTATCGTCGTTCGGCTATTTGAAGATTCTTCTACTGTACCTTGCAGTACCGGGGGTTGATGTTGTGTACGTGCTCATTAGGTCGGGTGCGCTGATGAGATGTGTGTGATGATCGTTTTGCTACTATTATTGCTGCCGCCCAGTAGTAATTGAGCATTCAGATCAATGGCGCAAGGGATGTTGCCTCAAGAAACCAAAAAAAAAATGCTTGCCTTCTTAATGTGCTTTATTGAGGGCTTTAGGTCGACGTGACGCCATATCGAAAACAGCAATTTAAAATAGCCTTTTGTTTTGATGCTTTTTTGGGGGGAAATTATGTTCCAATTAAAGGTTGGGTGTTCTATAACTAAAATTATTATTACCGAACCAAACAATAATTCTCGTTCCGTTAGGCATGCATTTTAAAAATAATCATCCAATTCTCTGTTACATGCTTGCACCTTACACTTACTGATTACCGATGGAGAGCATTACAGCACTAAAATCAGAACCTGATTACGATAAAAAGAAAGCTCCTGTAAGGCAACACCTTACGGGCAGCTAAAAGAACAGTTTCGTTTCGCCCCGAACGCATCATCGGTTAGGTTTGACCTAGAAAATGATCTAATTAAATTATTCCTGCTTAACGGACGCAATATTTTGAACGTCCGGACGCCCGAAAAGCAACCAATTCAATTAAGCCCACTATGCACGATCGCGCGAACGCATCACACCAACACCACCGTTCGGTCGCATCGTGTTCGCTGCGCAATCCATTCACACGTACAACACATTCCATCGTACACAGCACACGGACGGCCCATGCATACTGCCCACAGCAGAGTACAGTGAAACCTCACCAATACAGGTGCGCCGAACGGAAAATGCACACAGTTTTAGTTCTGATGCGTGTAGGTTAGAAGGAAAGGTACTGAACGTGAGGCTCAAAGTAGAAAAGAGATGGATAGGACCGGTGTGTTGCAGTAAGAGCTGTTTTACAGAAATCCCTAGAGGTTAAGTGGATTGGAAATTGTGTTTTCTAGGTTTTATTTGTAATAAAAATCCTAAATAAAATACTTCAATAGCTGTGCGAACTATTTAAATAAACAATTCAAACGCTTTCGAATAAGGATCCTTTTTTACAAGTGGAATATAGCCAAAATTTAAAAAACAAATTTAATAAAACTCGGACGTATAAGACCAGGATTGCTTTAGCCAACTAATTACTATTTGATTTTGAGTTTGTATAAACATCTTTATGTGATCTACAATCATTTACAAACTTCGCTGCATCCTTCTTCTGCGTCTCTAGCTTATTAGTGTCTAGTGCTTAGCCGTATTTGTTCCTAATTGGCTGGCAGAAACTATTTAAACATTTCTATCCTAATGCTAGCACATGGATCTGTTCAATACAGAGAACATGGGAAGAGCCTTCTCTTCTTCTTCTTTCTTGGCCTAACGACCTCTTAAGGTCATGCCTGCCATTTCTGGCTTACTAGACTTATGTTACCGCATAGTTGGATAGTCAGTCCTCACTATGGGGGAACGGCCCAGATGAGACTTGAACCCCGGTCGAAGTCCGTGAGAAGACCGGCGCCGCTGTCGCATCACCACCGGGTCGCCCCGGGGAAGAGCCTTATATTCCGAATTTATAAAAAATCTTGATAGCATTATTTAAGTTCCCTTACCATATGGAAGCAAAGTCTGGTTAAAGTAAAACATTTAGATTTATAAATTACAATGTATTATTAATGTTGATGCATAAATTAATTATATTATTACTTAGTAATTAAGTCCGGCGGCCCGGTGGTAGATGTGACAGCGGCGCCGGTCTTCACACGTCAGTACTGGGTTTCAAGTCTCATCTCGGCTGATCCCCCATAGTGAGGATTGACTATTCAACTATGCGGTAACAATCAGCCCAGTATGCCAAAAAATGGCAGGCATGACCTAAGAGATCGTTAGGCCAAAAGAAAGAAAGAATGTAATTAAATTCTACACAGCTTAATTTATGTTTTCTCTACGAAAATCTCAACTAGTATTGGTTGAGGTTTTGTTTTGATTATTCTGAAAATTAAGCCTAACCTGTAAGAATAGCAGCAGTTGATCTGTTTTGTAAAAATGTTTTTTCAACGCAACCTATTTCTTCGACATTCAATCAACTAACTGCGAACTTCGCATACTTGTAGATTTTAAATAATTAACTTCAAATTATCGAATTATCGATTTATTTATTTTCATATTAATCCATTTTTATCCGTTCCACCACACCAATTTCAATACTTTTCTCCCGCAGCGAACGTGCCTAAAAACGGTAACCAGGAGCAACATTTTCAAGGTATTCCGGTCTGCGGACGCGTTGAAGTCTCCCGAAGCGAACGCAACAAACTTATTCGGTCCGTAGCCTCGTAGCGGTAAAGAGTAAGTCGATCTGCGCCCAGTTTGTTGTTTTTCCCCTTTTTCTCTGGTTTCCCGCGATCGATGTGCGCCGTTGGGCTGTGCGGCCCACTCTGTGTGTGTTCTTGTTTTAACAATTTACCTTTTTTTTTGCCAACCGCGAGTGAACGACACGAACGTACGGAAACAGTGCCGTGTTTTAGTTTAGGAAGCTTTAAATTATTTATTTCACCTGACTGTTCCAGTGTGTGGCCCACCTGTGGCGTTCGTCCTTCCGTTTGTTGAGCTAGTTTAAGCTGTTTTGCGTTTATTAATAATTCTTTAGTGTCTTTGGCTTTATGCGTGTTTAAGAATTCATTCCAAATTTCGTCACCCGCTGGTACGGCAACGGCGATTTGCGGTAAAACACACAACTTCCCTCAACATCTGGCTGGCCGCAGCGACAGTGTAGAATATGTGTGTGCGCTGGGAGATTGTTCCTCGATTGAGCGCAAACGTGTAGTCGGATTGCGTGTTTTCTGTTTGCCTTCAGCCGTCCCGATCGCTGACAAAAGATCGTGTTTGAAGATATCGTTTGCTGTCGTGGTGTGCCGTACAGTGCGTGTGTACTCTGTCCTGTTCCTGTGCCTGGGTTGTGCGCGAGCGTTCTGGGGCGATAAATTCTTCACTTCTTAACTTGCTTCAACTTTGTGTTGGTTCGGGTGGCAATAACCCATTTTTCATAATTTAATATTTATTTTCCTTTTTCATCCGTTCCGTTTCGGGGGTTTTTTTTTGGGGTGGCGGTTTGAAAGCAGCGAAAAGAAAAAAAATAAAAGCATAAAGGAAATGCAAGTGCGTTGGGTGTAGCGATGTGCGTGCAGTGCTGCTGGTGATCCTGTGCGCAAGCGAGTCTTTGCGAGTGGTGCGAGAGAGAGAGCAAGAGAGAGAGAGCGAAAAGTGCAGTGTGTGTTTGTGTGTGCAGATAAGCAGCAGTAAAAAGGAGCCGCCATTTGAGTGGTTTTCCAAAGTCAGCGAGTCAGTGACAGGGCTGGAGGACACCCCGAAACAGGATTTCTTCGACCCGTCCTCGACACAGCGGCCCTCGCGGCGATCGTGCTCATCAGAAACGAAACGGTCGGCAACAGTAGAAAGAGAACCGCAGGCGCGCGCGCGTTCACAACAAGCGCAACAAGGAAAAACGGCAAGAAAACTGCCACCGCCATCGATCACCGCCGTGTTCGTTTGCTTTTGGTGCGCTGGCCGTTGCATAACCTCGACAAAGTGGAAAGTAAGTATCTTGTAAGTGAGTAAGTGAGCTGTGTCCAGCTACAAAGCCGACCGAGATGGTTACCGGTTATCGAACGACAAACGCTGCTGTCGAGTTGAGAGGTTGTGGTTTTCCTTTCAAAATATATTATTTCGTTTGCCGAAGTTTGAAGACGGACAGCTTGTTTCCTTTATGTTGCCAGAGATATAGTCGTTTGTCCTTCAGAATCAAGATGAATTAGCAAGCATTAATTCGTAGAACGAATATGATTAGACATACGTTGAACATCGATTAACAGTGACAATAGACTTGTGTCTTACAACAATAAATCTGGTGGGATCTTTTTGAGATAGTGTACTAGGAACCATAGGAAGATTCTATCCACACAATTCCTATTGCAAGATTTTGTGTATTGGAATCTTTTCGAGGTAGTTTATTGTGATCCTATTCTTTCGATAGCTTTAGAATTCCATTACGATGAGAAGCTACTAAAACTACAACAGTTTCTTCATACATCCATAGAGCCAAAAACAAAAACTTGATGGGATTGTATTAACATCGTCTAGTATGAATCTCAGAAAGACACTCTCAGCAGGCTACTATTTGGGTAATAACAGTGGCTTAAAATACATCAAATAATCATCAAAGCCTAGCATTAGCTCCCCCAAAAAAAAAAAACCGCATTCGATTACAGATAAACCTGATATTGTAACAGTTTACCTTGATCGGTGCCATTGCTCTGTAAAGCCCGCCGTCACGATTGTTAATAATTGAACGATTCTCTTAACTCTTCCCGGTCTGACTGACTACCGATGATGCTGGGGATGACGACAAGAGATGTCGATGTTGATGTGTTTCTTTTTTTTTGCATACACTTCAATCGCCCGATCATCATTCGATCGAACCGTTCCGTTCGGGATAATTTGAGGATGAGCTCAGCAGATGACCTAACGTGGGGCAGCATTTGGCACGGCACCCGGTGTCAAACATGACTCCATCAACATGAGCTACCGTACACGGGCGCTAGCGTCCCTTTCCAAGGCCAATCGTTACATCCGGAAGTGATCATTTATAGGGATGATTCGGGCCTTTTTTTTCGGACACGAAGTCACGATGAAACCGTATAATTTTATCACGCGAGATGATTAGAGTTTGTGCCAAACATTCTTCACCGTGCAGGATGTTGTTGGGCTATCAGATGCTAGTTCAAGAAAATAGCGTTGACGCGGTAGCTATTCCTAGACACATTCGGTGTAGACTTCAAAGCCTAACGGCACCTGATGGCAGTTAGATGCGGTGGGAGTTTTTCCCAGTTCCACCGGGTAAACAAACCTAGATCCCGGCCGATCCCTGTGGTATCACTTTCCTCGCTCTACTTAACCCTTTGCGATTCGCCGTTAGCTTGTTCCCAATGTTTTTTTTTGTTTTATGTGCGCGATCGGGTGGAAAATCCGCACATGCGTTCCGGAATGCATGTGTGTAGCGTGCGAGGGAGAAACAAAGCAGACAGCACGAAGGGAAGAAACAGCAATATTGAGGTTATGCAATGGGAAATTAAGCATAACTGTGTATGGTGAGAGATAGTAAAGACCCGTACCCGACCTTTCTTGGACGGGGAGCAACTCCATTCATGGGGCCTTTTTATTGGGTACGTTCCCATGAACTTTTTCCCTCCGACCCATGGAACGTTCTTATTTCTTAGAAGTTCCCTTGCAGATCAGACCTTTCCAGGCACTTGCACTGCCCTCAACAGTGCAAGGTCGAGGGGCAATCATATCGTAAGACCACCTTTATAAAGTCACCCGGCACCAGGTGTGAGCGTGGAAATAGCAAAGTCGTGAGCGATGGGGCGTTTGTTCGTGTGCAAGGAATTTGCGTGCCTGATTTGGGTAATAAAAAGCGGATTTCGGTAACACACACACACACACACGCCTCACGAACTTTAATGGCGCAATTCTTTTGTCTCTTTTGGCCTGCTTGTATGAGTCACATTTGATTTGATAGATTTGGTGTACAGAGGGAATCTGATTTATTCTTGTATGCGCTCAGCTCATTGCTCAGCTCAAGAACGTGTGCGTCTTCCTAGTGTGGTGGGAGTAGAGCAAGGTAAATCGATGCAAGGCCCCCACACAAAATCCAATCGTACGCAATATAACGCAACATCTCCCGGGGCCGGGATAGACGCTTACTTATTCAACAACGAGCCCCAGGTAAACTCCACGTCAACGTGACACATTACGCTGCGTCGATTAACCTTCAACTCTCATGGACTTTACGTTTCCCTTCACACACTGTCGGCCGACGTGCATGATGTCATCGATCGACTGAGTGGAGGCGTTCGAAGCTCACGTGCACCCACGCTACCAAGCCTCAGCTGACTTCCGTCACGATGGAGCTGTGAGATGATGGAGTTGCATTTAAAGGCGACGTGGCCACTGCTGACTCCTCCACGGTCTCCACGGTCTGGTCTGTGACCTCTTGCCTTATTCGCTCGCCCCATATGTGTGTGTTTTCTGTACGATTGTACTAGTGCTGTGAGTAGGAGTAAGCAAAGCGTGCTCGTTCTCGGATCGGCAACGGCAAGAATAGACGCAGACGCAGACTTCAATTACTTCATTTGCACGCCACACCGTCAGGGCGGTGGATGGATGGTGTGTGTTGATTGCGTTAATTTCATTACAGTCGGAAACAAAAACCTGCTGCCTTCTCCTTGGTGCCGACCACTACTCCACTGTGCACACCCAAGATCTCCCAAGAAGCCTAGCACATATGCTTTGGAGGTGAAATGAATTGCGAATGCCGGTGGTTCAATTATGGCTTGGTGGGGTTAGCGAGATGCCAACGGTTGGTAATTCGCAACCAACCAACCAACCTTTGCACTAAAGCGCCAGTATGGAGTATGTATGAATGGGCGAACCATTTTTCTAACATGCGAAAAAATAATGGTACTCCTAGGGTATAATTCACACCGCAACATGAGTTTTGGCAATGGTGAACAGTTGCAGATTAAGCGGGTCGATGTGTTTAACATGCAATGTTTTGTATGTTGAAGCCATTAGTCGGGGTGAACTATTAGCTCATGAAACCATTACAGTTAAGGTGGAGATAAGAAATAACTTGGAGAAGATCGTTGGAGGTTTTTTAATATCTTAGATTATTATTCCAAATTATGTATTCATGCTTTAATCTAATCTACCTTTCTACTAAAACCAAATAAAAATCCTCAGAATGAGGTTCGTTGCTTGCTGTCGCTCAAGTCTTGTAGATATTTTTTTCGATTGTGTGAAATTATTCTCATTTCCCGATCATTTTAAGCTTTATACTAAATGGTTTAAACAAAATGGCTGTCACATATGCCCAGATTTGAGGTTCGTTGCTTACATCCCATTGCAGTCTATTGTATGCAAACATCCCGATATGGGCGCTCGTTGTTTTCCCTAACACTAATCGCTTGATCCGAATGTTTATCACCGATCACCTCGAAAAGAGATGATCGTGCGTCATGATAGAAAAGAAACCAGCACACCACAACCATTGGCGTTGAGCCTGAATTTCTCACAACACAACCAACCGTCCCGGGGAAATGCTTCGACCCCAAAAGTAATAACATCGCGCACTGGTGGAAGCATCGAAAAGCCGGCACCCATACATACGTATACGCATGTGGCCGGGCAACCAACTCCACACGGTCGACACGGTCGAGTCAAGAATCCGTTACATTGGCGTACGCCGAGGTCATTGAAAGCAAACGTACTTTTCGTATGGTTTGGTTCGCTCGCGTACGAGTCTACACGCATTTGATTGACCAGTGTATTTATGTGCGTGCGTGCGCTCGCGTGTGTGTGTGAGTAGTTGCGTGAAGGTAACATAGAAGGGTAGCCAGGCCCGGGGCAAATGGAAAATAAATTGAAATCCGATTTCCCAACCGAATGGCCAGCGCTGCGTAGTCAGTACCGCTAGGTTAGCTTGTAGGTACCTGGAACTCAAGGCATGCCCGTCTAGTGAATGATTGAGAATGGACAGCTTTCACCAGATGTGCGTTTTAGATGGGTGCGTAGCGCTGGTGAAAGAACGGACAAGACCTTGGGAATGCATCGCGTCTAGGAGTAGTTAACCGCCTAGCATAAGGTGAGATAATACCGATTAACAACGTATTATGGTTCGGTTTGGGAAGTTTATTGTACTCTTACGGTATTTAATAACCGCCGGTATCCCGACGCAGCATAAAACTACGAAAGATTTCAATGCTTGCACATGGCACAAACTGACAACAAACGTTTCAAGTTTTTCCCCAATCGAAATAAATCAAACAGCATGCTCGACGATTGTGAAAAAAGATCGGAGCCCAGATGCTTCGAACGAGGACAGAGCAATTTTCGAATCAATTCGATACATCCTCCCGTGTCCCGTGTGCTTGTGTGTGGCGGTGTCTTTCGAGCTCCGGATGACGATCGGCCGCTAAGGCTGCGCGGCTTCTAAATGAAGCTCACGTTTCGCGGTTAATTATTGCTTCCTCTTCAAATCACAACCTTCACCCGCTGCTCATCACATTTTCTCCACCGATGATCGATAAAATATAAAAAAAACTGTTTTCAATCTTAAGCCGTATCGATCGATCGATCGAGTCTCTACCCGAGTGTCCGGGAAGGTCGAAGTTTCACGCTAAGGGAAGGAAAAACTAAAAATAGGTCAGTTCAAATTAAAGATAAACGAGAGTTGGAAGAAACGAGCGAGGCTTTTGTCTATCCGAACGTCGGCGGCTTCGACCTACAGGGCCGTCCGGCCGGTCACGACTAATCGACGATCGTACGAGCAAACGCTGCCGCAAATTCAACAAGGAAAATCCCTATCGGAGTCAATTATTGATGGTACGCGCTGTGGTGGATGAGTAGAGCGCTCACGCTTAAAAGGTGCCCGAACGCTCATTAGACTAACCAGAGCCAGAGAGTGGCCCAGTTATTGCGGGAATGCCTCCCAACCCAAAGGGACGAGAGTGTTGCGAATGTTGTAAATTTAACAAATTATAGTTTTGTACAACCACTGCCCTGTGTTCTTTGCTTCGATTGCTTGCATTTTCGAGCAACAGCTCCAGCCCAAGGAATCGAAACCAGTAATTTATTCCTCTGCTGGTCAGCAAGATCAGCAGCACGATCTACAGCGCACCGCACTTTGGCGTTGGTCGTTGCAAAACGTTGTGCTTCTAGCCATCAACATCCGGCAGTCCAAAATTTGTAGGCCATCGTGGATTTCTGCGAGGATTCCCAACAATTTGGCAAATATTTAAATTTTTAATGAATCGTTTTTGGGGAGCACGGACAGTCTAAAATTGAGAGCCCGAAAAGAGCGCCGGTCACCAAACCAAAACCCAAAACAAAAAATCAATTAGAATAAAGGCCCAACCAAGGCAGCAAATGTAAGACGGACGCGAAGCAACATAATTATAGCGTTCTAATCGTGGATTAAATATTTTCCGTTCCACTTTTTATCGCTCGGGATGGATGCTTCTCCCCGTCAATCGGTGTTAGAAGCATTGTGAAGAACGATCGATTCTCGTCCCGAGGGTGACACATTTCTTATCGCACCGAACCGGGATTGCGTCGAGTGGCTTCCCGGCATATCAATTAATGGTGGGCCGGTGCACACATTTTCGTCAGAATTCTTGCGCTATCGGGGAACGAGCACGATGGCAGCATTTAACGAGCATTCTATGCTAATGTCCGGTGTGTCCGGTGTTTGTGGCTTTGTGGCGATGCTTTATGTTGACTGTGTGCTGCAGAAGCTTTATTACGATAAAGTTGTCGGCCATCTTTGGATTACCGGCGACAGATGTAGTGTTGCATACCGATCGGCTTACTTAAGGCACTATTTATGAGGCGAAGCGGTTTTTGGGCGGTGAATAATGTTATTGCAGCTATTTGTAAAGCTTAACGATTGAAGATATGCTGTACAGCTAAGGTTTTCGACTCGATTGAGTCCTTTTTCTTACTAACGCAGTGCTTATTTATGGCATGAAATGTAATATTTTATAGTGTTTCTTCATTCTAATTAGCAGAGGTGCTAATTATTATCGTGTTTCATCCATAACTATGGCTTTAATGTCATTAGTTATGATCCTGTAGTACATTAGAATCATTTTTAAACATTTTTCTTTCTATATTTCTAATATGCATCATATTTTATCGCTTGCTGTTTATTTTATTCTCCAACTTTAGTCTTGTAGTTCCTTGTTCCTTAACATATTTTTATCCTCAATGTTTTTTAGAGGCTTTTTCTTAAACTCCTATGTCGCACAGGGTACATCACATCACCTTCCAGAAGTAGCTCTTCTAACCGTACTCCATTGTTCGTCATAACACCATCCCTATTGATCTAGTTTTGTGAGCAATTTCTACGCACAACGGTAGTTAATGTTCCCATCCTAAACGTCATCATGCTCCATATGACGTTCAGCCGCTTGTCTCGCAGTTTAGAATCAGCAATTATCATGCCCATTTAACATACCGTCCAATGTTCATTGTGCTGCGTAAGGGTTTACCTTTCTTCTGCGTGATACAGTTAGCGAAGGAGAGACTTCATTCACTTGATTCGTTCTTGATTGTTTTCGCTTCCTTTGCTTTTGTAGGGAAGTAACGAGAACGCACCTCGGGCACGTGCCATGATTGTGTGTCCTAATAAAAGACTGTAAAAAATCGCAAAACAAAAACACTCGCGTTCTATTTCTTGGGTTTCTACTGTACCCAAGTTTTGTGTACAGATATTGGTACGCTCCATATAAATCTCGACTCCCTTCGCCGATCAAAAGGAAGGGGATAAAAGGGATTTTCGATTCGTTCCACTGTGGTCTGTGTACCAGGTTGCTGTGTACCATGCAGCACAATCGCAAAGATCTGAGCGATAGTTTTGGGACTATCGGGCTTAATCGTTGTTTTTTCCCCTCCTTTGCTGGCTTTGCTGCTGCAATTAACATACAATCACCGGATCACCGGCCGTTTGGAGGACCCGATCAAAGCCGAGGCTTAAAGTTTTCTATAGGGGAAATGTTTCGCCTCTTGGAGCCGCACAAGTTCTGGCATACAGATACAAAAGATTGCGGTAAGCGACGAACCCTCGTTTAGCAGAGAAGCGTCAGTAAAGCAGTACTTCGCTTGCCGTACTTGAGCAGTACTTATTTCTGAAGAGTCACCATCGGGAAACGGGACAAGATTAGCCGAAAGCCCGTTTTTGAAAGACCTCATTCTTCTAGCGCCTTGTTCAAATAACTGTCCGCACCGGGTACAAAAGAAACCTAACGGAATTAATTAGACCAAATTCTCACCCATTATGCGGTCCCGGCAGTGGGTCGATCTCGGTGCTGCAATCTAGCCAAATTAGGTGTGGTTTTATAAGAAAAGATTACCAGATCAAATCTCCCTAAAGAAACAGAGATTTTGTATGATTGATAACGGCACCAGTCTCTAACCGGTGTTGAAGAAGCTACTGCGTCACCATGGGATAAGGTCACTGTGATGAATGTTGATTTTTATTACCGAAGAGGAGGATGAAACTGAGAGGGAGAGAAGCAGGGGGACACTATTCAATTTTGTAAAGTCATCAAAAGGCGACCCACTTTTGGCGAGCACGATTCCGTCTCGTTTTGACACCTCACCTTTTCGGCGCTTTTTTTGTGATCTGCTTCAAACAGGTTGGCGAGGTCATCGCGAACCTCGGGTAGAAAGGGACTCCCCAAGACGACCTGAACTCTTATCCATTGTGAGGGTGAATCGGTTTGTGGTACACCGTATCATTAAATGATCTCCATTTTGGGGTAAACTGCTTTCGATCTACATGAACCCGATGTGTGCTTGTGTAGATTGCTCCATTACGCAAGTTAAAAAGGTGTCACGTTGCGGGCCATTGTGGAAGAAAATGGACGGCAAAAGAAATGGCGGAATAAATATCTCAACAATCAGCCACAAAAAGGCCCAGACTGTGTTTGATCAGTGTTTGATGAAATCCTTTTACGGGAGCAATCACCCAAGCGCTAAAGGTGTGCAAATAATCGCCCGGCAATAGACAATCGTTTCGGTGATCGTTTAAATTCACGCATCAGAAATTGAGGCAATTGCGCGAGGCTAGGGTAATCGATCACCGGGCAGCAAATTGTAAGCGAGATTCGCACATTGAAAGTGATCAACGTGATTAATGCGCATTGTGGCGTTGGTTCCGATGAGATCAGCAATTATGTCATCATTATCGTTATGCCAAAACTCCCTCCGTTTGGCTTAATATAGACAACTGAGCAAGGAAGCTGTTAACTGTTGGCATGATACATACTAAAGAGGCAAAGTGTGTGTTTTTTCCAGCTATTGTTATTGCCATTCGACGATCACCTCCGGATCGCCCGGTGAATTCAGCTTCGCGCGCCATCTTTAGCGCATCCTATACGGCACAATTAGCTGGTGGCGTCACTGACAAAACGTGAATTGCCAATAAATAAAGTAGACAGCATCGGGGGACCAGAAGCAAGCAAAAAACTATCATTAACTCCCCGTTGCGGTACTGGAGTTGGTTGGGCAGCAAAGAATGCTAATTGTAGAACGCGACTAGACGCTTTAGGCGATCGTACATTAATCAACTATCGCTGTTTGCGGCCCGTTCGATCGATTAATCTGGGAACGGTTAGAGTATAAGAACGGACACAGCACAAAAAAAACGGTCCCCCCAACGGTACTATGCACGATGCGACCGGATAGTTTCCGGAACGAGAGAGGGCTGCTTATGCATCGAACGGGTTGTAATTATGCAGCCGAGTCGCTATCGCCAACACCCGGGCTGAACGGTTTCGACGGTGATCAATCCATCAGCGTCAACCGGGCGATGGTGATGTCATAAATCTTGACACGAAAGAGGAGGCACATGCTTGAACGGCACAAAAAACGGGCTGGGACTCATGGGGAGCTGAGTCTTCCCGAGGGGGTTTCGGAAAGCATTCATCCGGATCTCATCAAGTTGAGGGGGGACATTGTTTGTCACGACTTCCTGCTTGGTTGTTTTGTGGTTTACAAATTCTTTCGATGGATTACGCAACTGTTCGATTATCGGATTATATTTGGAACTGAATGAACAATTTAAAGTCCAGTTTAACTGTTAACATCTATAGCTGTTCTACACAAATTATAGAAGGAATAAAACTGAGCTCAAAAGATCCTTCCTTGCTCAAGATTTCTAGAACGTTTAGAACAAAACTTAGCTATGGAAAACCCGTTCTCGTTTAATCCTCTTATTATAATGCTTGTTACGAGTGTAAACAGAAGCCAAGTAATTAAGCCAAGTTGTGCGTCAAGCTTACCCGCACGATAAACGTCACAAACTTTGCCCAATGTAAAAGGCCATCCGCGAAGCGAAGAGCAACCACAACGATCGCCTCAAGAAACGATCTGCCCGTCCATCTGTCTGCCTGTCTGTCTTTGCTTTGTCTCGGCAAGATATGCCACTATGATTAAGAGGATGAGAGCGACCGCAAAAACTACGACAGACGTACCCTGAAGCCACACGAAAGGCCACACACTCTCCCGCAAGCCATCACAGCAGGCCAGGTTGACAGTGGCATTATTTTTAGCCACAAACGCATGAGCTCACGGCAGCTGAAGATGGACGCCGAAGCCGTCCACCGTAATGGGTTATTGTGGGTTGATCTTTAGTCTACAAAACTTTTGCACTTTAAAAACGCGGCATTTGCCGTGCCGGCCTTCATGACAATTATAAAGACGCTTTAAAGCGTGCACGGGTATGCGCTCGCGCCCCAGCAGCCATCTTGGAGCGTGATTATCTCATCTCGTGGTAAAATCACATCATAATTATGTTTAAAATTGACATTGAACGGAGGGTAGTCGCGCTCGGTTTTATAGGGCACACGGTGCCGGCGTCGGATCAGAACTATTAAGAGCGAGCTGTTTGGATTCGCACGGCAATTTGGGAGCGTGTTTGTGTTGCAGATATTGTGGCGATGGCTCGACAAATAACGAACTTACCTGGCAACTGCTCTAGGGGAAGGAAGCGAAATGTCAATAATTGACAATTGTGGCTAGTGGCGCGGCTTTGTTGGTGTTTGTTGTTTTGCTGGTCCGATAATTGATCGAGTGTTGGTGGGATGAGTGTGTTGTGCGGATGGGTTTTGTAGTGGTGTTGAATAACAAGTTAATTTAATTTTCGGTATCTTAAACCAGGTTCGAAGGCTTGTTTGGTGTGAAAATGGTTTCTTTCATTAGTTGCTTGTTATTTTTAAATAATGTTTTTGTCTCTTCTAATACCTTACTGAGCCAGATTGTTTTATTCTTATTAAATTTATGTTATTTTGAATTCCTACCATTAGATTGTTTAATTGTGCATTATTTTGCAAAAGTCTTACAAGTTTTAGTGATTTGTTTTGTTTGGTATAAAGTTTGTTTTAGGTTTTCTGTTAGTTTACAGTGTGTCAGTGTCGTTTTTATTACGTTTTAATCTTTTGTCTAAAATTTTAAAGTTTTTTTTTCGTATTTTTCAACTTATCTTGCCTTTTCTACTTGAATGTACCAAAACTGCTCATATCTGAACTATATTTTCATTAAGTTTTAATTTATTTAACCATTTTGTATTTTATTTAACCTCCAAGCACTTCCTGTGTAGTTAATTCTTCTAAACAAGTAGATGTATTATATGATTTTCCTTGCTTTCTTCATCATTTGTCCCATTGGTATATGTTTTCTTATAGAATATAATTTTGGAATGATTTTATTTCTCACTTTTGTTGTTGAGTAGCTTTTTCTGTCATGTTTGGGTTTTATCAAATACGTGCATTACATTTTTAATATTCCTGAAGCCACACGAAAGGCCACACACTCTCCCGCAAGCCATCACAGCAGGCCAGGTTGACAGTGGCATTATTTTTAGCCACAAACGCATGAGCTCACGGCAGCTGAAGATGGACGCCGAAGCCGTCCACCGTAATGGGTTATTGTGGGTTGATCTTTAGTCTACAAAACTTTTGCACTTTAAAAACGCGGCATTTGCCGTGCCGGCCTTCATGACAATTATAAAGACGCTTTAAAGCGTGCACGGGTATGCGCTCGCGCCCCAGCAGCCATCTTGGAGCGTGATTATCTCATCTCGTGGTAAAATCACATCATAATTATGTTTAAAATTGACATTGAACGGAGGGTAGTCGCGCTCGGTTTTATAGGGCACACGGTGCCGGCGTCGGATCAGAACTATTAAGAGCGAGCTGTTTGGATTCGCACGGCAATTTGGGAGCGTGTTTGTGTTGCAGATATTGTGGCGATGGCTCGACAAATAACGAACTTACCTGGCAACTGCTCTAGGGGAAGGAAGCGAAATGTCAATAATTGACAATTGTGGCTAGTGGCGCGGCTTTGTTGGTGTTTGTTGTTTTGCTGGTCCGATAATTGATCGAGTGTTGGTGGGATGAGTGTGTTGTGCGGATGGGTTTTGTAGTGGTGTTGAATAACAAGTTAATTTAATTTTCGGTATCTTAAACCAGGTTCGAAGGCTTGTTTGGTGTGAAAATGGTTTCTTTCATTAGTTGCTTGATATTTTTTAATAATATTGTTGTCTCTTCTCATACCTTACTGAGCCAGATTGTTTTATTCTTATTAAATTTATGTTATTTTGAATTCCTACCATTAGATTGTTTAATTGTGCATTATTTTGCAAAAGTCGTACAAGTTTTAGTGATTTGTTTTGTTTGGTATAAAGTTTGTTTTAGGTTTTCTGTTAGTTTACAGTGTGTCAGTGTCGTTTTTATTACGTTTTAATCTTTTGTCTAAAATTTTAAAGTTTTTTTTTCGTATTTTTCAACTTATCTTGCCTTTTCTACTTGAATGTACCAAAACTGCTCATATCTGAACTATATTTTCATTAAGTTTTAATTTATTTAACCATTTTGTATTTTATTTAACCTCCAAGCACTTCCTGTGTAGTTAATTCTTCTAAACAAGTAGATGTATTATATGATTTTCCTTGCTTTCTTCATCATTTGTCCCATTGGTATATGTTTTCTTATAGAATATAATTTTGGAATGATTTTATTTCTCACTTTTGTTGTTGAGTAGCTTTTTCTGTCATGTTTGGGTTTTATCAAATACGTGCATTACATTTTTAATATTGTTTTTCCCTTTATTTGTTAATTATTTTTTAGTTTTTTGTTGTTAGTTGTTAGTGGCAGTTTCTTGCTCTTCTATACTTATGTCAACGATCTTTTTTCTAAGATTATATTTAGGCTTCTCTCTAGGTTCTTGTGCAATAAAAATAATAGAAAACAATCTAAAAGCTTCAAAGGTGTGCTTAATTGCGTTGGATAACTGTTTCGATCGAACAAACTAGACAAAAAAACAAAAATTCAATTAGTGGAATTACAAGAAAAGATCACTTTAATTAACACCTTTTGGAAGAGGGCAAACAAATACACAAAGCAAACAAGTTTGTCGCAACTAGGAGAAAACAGACCCTATTGCATAAGCTTTTAGGAAGAAAACAAGGGAGAAAGAAAGAAAAATCAGTTAGTGGACATCATTCCGCCAGAAACGAATCATCCTCACTGTCGAACAAAATAGCAATAAATAGCACGGTCCGACACAGTGAAGGAAAGACAAAGCAGATAAAACAGAAAAAAACAATACAATAACGACCATCTTTAGCGAATTGTTTTCGATTACCGAAAGGAAGCGGTGAAAATGTTTCGGCTGGGTAGGAGGGTGAGCAAAGGGGGGTGTCTGTAACGAACCGCCCGGAACCGCAAACAAACGCCCCACAAACGGTCGCCCGAGTCGATCCCTCCGAGTGCGGTTCCAGTCATTAACTCCTTTCACTTTCACGCATTCGTAAATCTTTTGCACATCTCCTGTAAGCTACAGTTGTGGCGAGTCCACAACTACCACCGGCACTGCACCACACCCTTCCAAAGCGTTGCATTAAAATTGCAATTTCATGACAGGGTGGAGCTTTTATTCAATCTGCATCAAATCAAAGCCTGTATGGATCTGCTTAGTGTGCGAGCGAAATTTATGAGCGAGTTGAAAACGTTTGCAAGGAATTAATTTGTAAAACGTGCCATAACTAAGATTGCGTTCCCATTTCGCTCGATCTGCCCACACGGGGCAAATCGTTTGTTGCAGCAAGAGGTGGCTACCTTTCACTCATCGGTCTTCCCTCCCCTCTGAGAGGTCGTTCGCTATTTATGATGAATATTTGCAAATCAGGATCGAACCGATCGACTTGGTGCTCCAATCGATTCGTTACGAAGACGGCAGACCTTAAGATGAACCATTGCTAAAGCGCGTATCATGTCGTCATGTGTTGGCGTAAAACAACAACCAGATCAGCTTAAAGCCGCTTATTTTCTGCGGACAGACTCGCTTAATCAGCGGCCCAACATTCCACGGTACGGGCGTGCCAGGGCATGCACCTTTAAGCCGCCGTACCGTGGTGAAGCTAATTTTCATACACCACACTGCCGCACGCAATAGGAGCTAAAGGAAACAGATGGAGGGAGAGAAAAAGTCGTGCTAGACTCGTATGTGTGGTGTGCTTTATGTGCCTAGCGATCGTTTGCTGAGGGCGACATGACACGAACTATTAAGGTTTGGTGAACCGTTTAAGGCACAAACTATCGGCCATGGTGACCGTGCTGTGGGCTCTTGTGTGGAGTTAAATCTGTCCTGGGTAATGGTCCACGATCGTGTCCGATCTTGGGGTGGTATCGTGGGCTCCAACAGTCTTTGTATGCTGCGCGAGAGGTCAATTGTTGCAGCAAGAGGTGGCTACCTTTCACTCATCGGTCTTCCCTCCCCTCTGAGAGGTCGTTCGCTATTTATGATGAATATTTGCAAATCAGGATCGAACCGATCGACTTGGTGCTCCAATCGATTCGTTACGAAGACGGCAGACCTTAAGATGAACCATTGCTAAAGCGCGTATCATGTCGTCATGTGTTGGCGTAAAACAACAACCAGATCAGCTTAAAGCCGCTTATTTTCTGCGGACAGACTCGCTTAATCAGCGGCACAACATTCCACGGTACGGGCGTGCCAGGGCATGCACCTTTAAGCCGCCGTACCGTGGTGAAGCTAATTTTCATACACCACACTGCCGCACGCAATAGGAGCTAAAGGAAACAGATGGAGGGAGAAAAAAAGTCGTGCTAGACTCGTATGTGTGCTTTATGTGCCTAGCGATCGTTTGCTGAGGGCGACATGACACGAACTATTAAGGTTTGGTGAACCGTTTAAGGCACAAACTATCGGCCATGGTGACCGTGCTGTGGGCTCTTGTGTGGAGTTAAATCTGTCCTGGGTAATGGTCCACGATCGTGTCCGATCTTGGGGTGGTATCGTGGGCTCCAACAGTCTTTGTATGCTGCGCGAGAGGTCAAAGCAGAGGGTGCAGGGTTTTCCACCACAGAATAAGCTATTTGAAAAGGAGTTTGTGGATATTTAAGAATTTTTATAGCATCGAATCTGTGACCAAGTTTCGTACAATACAAGGAAGAATGTTTGTTAAATTAAAGCAATTTTATGTGTATTATAAAAAGTAAAAAACCCCTGTAAATGTTGAACAAAAAAACCGAACCATTTTATCAGATCAGAATGCCTTACTTGATCGGGATAGCTTGGCGAATGTTTAGCCGCTTTACGCCGATGATTTATTGGGCGTATTAAGCATCGTGTAGCGAGCCTCGGTTGCTTTGTCCGTACTTTGCAACAGATCATGATTTATGTGTCATGCCGAAGGCTTTAGTGCACGCTCTCGGGAGGGTAAACATTCTCAACCGATGGCTCGCTGTTCCGTATTTTCAGCACAGCCATAAATTGAGAAGAAATAATTTCATTCCATTTCATGCTCGGTGGGCCAACAGCTTAAGCCATCACAAGCTCAAGAACCTTGGCAGAATGGTCCGCCACTCACCATTTGTTGCAGTAGAAACCGCGGCAGAACTCTTGCGAATACGTGAAAGCGGAAACGGTTGTGCTGCGTGAAGGAAAAACAGATTAAAATCACTTCACAGTCGGGGCGAGGCAAAACACTCACGCACGGAAAGCCGCTTTTCTTCGGCATTCGTGCCATCGTCACCTACATTCACTTCCTTGGAGTGCGCGTGTGCATTTTGATGGATATTTGCAAATCAGGATCGAACCGATCGACTTGGTGCTCCAATCGATTCGTTACGAAGACGGCAGACCTTAAGATGAACCATTGCTAAAGCGCGTATCATGTCGTCATGTGTTGGCGTAAAACAACAACCAGATCAGCTTAAAGCCGCTTATTTTCTGCGGACAGACTCGCTTAATCAGCGGCCCAACATTCCACGGTACGGGCGTGCCAGGGCATGCACCTTTAAGCCGCCGTACCGTGGTGAAGCTAATTTTCATACACCACACTGCCGCACGCAATAGGAGCTAAAGGAAACAGATGGAGGGAGAGAAAAAGTCGTGCTAGACTCGTATGTGTGGTGTGCTTTATGTGCCTAGCGATCGTTTGCTGAGGGCGACATGACACGAACTATTGAGGTTTGGTGAACCGTTTAAGGCACAAACTATCGGCCATGGTGACCGTGCTGTGGGCTCTTGTGTGGAGTTAAATCTGTCCTGGGTAATGGTCCACGATCGTGTCCGATCTTGGGGTGGTATCGTGGGCTCCAACAGTCTTTGTATGCTGCGCGAGAGGTCAAAGCAGAGGGTGCAGGGTTTTCCACCACAGAATAAGCTATTTGAAAAGGAGTTTGTGGATATTTAAGAATTTTTATAGCATCGAATCTGTGACCAAGTTTCGTACAATACAAGGAAGAATGTTTGTTAAATTAAAGCAATTTTATGTGTATTATAAAAAGTAAAAAACCCCTGTAAATGTTGAACAAAAAAACCGAACCATTTTATCAGATCAGAATGCCTTACTTGATCGGGATAGCTTGGCGAATGTTTAGCCGCTTTACGCCGATGATTTATTGGGCGTATTAAGCATCGTGTAGCGAGCCTCGGTTGCTTTGTCCGTACTTTGCAACAGATCATGATTTATGTGTCATGCCGAAGGCTTTAGTGCACGCTCTCGGGAGGGTAAACATTCTCAACCGATGGCTCGCTGTTCCGTATTTTCAGCACAGCCATAAATTGAGAAGAAATAATTTCATTCCATTTCATGCTCGGTGGGCCAACAGCTTAAGCCATCACAAGCTCAAGAACCTTGGCAGAATGGTCCGCCACTCACCATTTGTTGCAGTAGAAACCGCGGCAGAACTCTTGCGAATACGTGAAAGCGGAAACGGTTGTGCTGCGTGAAGGAAAAACAGATTAAAATCACTTCACAGTCGGGGCGAGGCAAAACACTCACGCACGGAAAGCTGCTTTTCTTCGGCATTCGTGCCATCGTCACCTACATTCACTTCCTTGGAGTGCGCGCGTGTTTTGATGGTCGATTGATGTGTGTGGCTGTTTTCCACCCACCCTGTTTGATGGGTGAAAGACGTAACCTCCAACTCGCACGCTGTTCCAGTTGTTTGTGCTGTGGTTACGTCAACACGGTACCGAAGAGTTTTTCCACCAGCTTCCGATCGGCTGCTGCGAAAGATGCTGCAGATGGAAAAAAAGGAAACAGGAAAACCAACCAGCTCGATCGGGGGTGAAAGCATTGGCTTCTTGCGAGTGCGAGCTTTGCATAAATTTTCCTCACACGCATCTTGTTTACGAAATGTGGCAAATAAAACGGATGGAAAAGAAAAAACATAATGGATGTTCCCACCACACACGCCACATGCCTTCTTGATGGAGCCCGAAGTTGGGAATGGCGCGAGAAAACAGAAAAATGCGTTTCCTATTTCCTACTTCCGAATGTGGCACAAGCGATCGTACCACATCGAACCGGTTCCGTTCGCCGGCGTACAGTGGACGCGATATCATTTCCGCCTCGTTTTGGCGCACGACACCGCCGATGACAACGCATTATTCAATGTGGAGGACGGTTTGATCGTGCAAGACGCAAAGTTATTCGCAAAAGGCTTTCTGGCAACACGACACAAACTCGGGTATGGGTGAAATTTGTCGATGATCTCATCTTGTGGCGGAAATATTTGTCGCTCGAACATACTGTACAAACCAGTTCCACGACTGGATCGAAATGAGAAGAAACGTCAGCAACGGGCAATGGTAAAGATGCAGAAGATGCGAGAGTTTCTATCCTCGGCTTGGGATCGTCTGCTTCGTCTGTTTATTTAGTGATACTTAAATTAATCGTTCTGCTTGCCGAAAGCAATAAAACTAATCACATTCTGCTGAACTTGTTTTAGTGTTTGAAATATTTTATTTAAAAACTGTCCCTTTTTTCTCTTTCTCCTGAAAAACTGGTCGAATAGAAACGAAAATTTAAATGATCGGTTTCGATATTGATGATTAAATGCTAAATTAACTAATTAGTTTGAAATTTATGTCTAAGATATCATTCCTATTTTTCATTCAGCAGCGTCTTGTTTAATTCAAAGCTGAAAGTGTTGCAAACGAGAACAAGAGTTTTAGCCATGAATTAAAAATTATAAGAATTTTATTTGCAAACTGTTTTGTTCTCAATGAAACGCTTAGAAAAGAGATGAAATGAAGTATTTGATAAATATAACAACAAAATCTTCAACAAGTATTGAAAAGAATGCTAAAAACGGGCAATGATATGAAGTAGAATAAGCAAATAGAACAACAAAAATCCTTTTATTATCTGAGGTGAACATGAAAACGGAATAAAAGAAATTGCAAAAGAGAGAGAGAAAAAGAGAGAAAAAACGAAGAAGTAAAGGGAGAAATGGAACTAGAGAAAGATAACTTTATATTTAAAGAATTGTTATACTATTGTTGATTGTTGATCGATCCTTCAAGGGGTCTCAACCATTTTCTTGGTTGTAGCGTTGTGTCTGTTTTATTTACAGATCGCTTCATTTCTCAATCCAAAACCTGATTCAATAAAATCTTCATTAGAAACATCCATTTTAGCAAAAGCTAAAATTAGCTGATTAACCTTTCCATCCGAGATGTTTGTTGTGCAGCATTCGAAACTTTTACATATTCATAAGCCCAGCTTCTATTTCTGCACCTAGAAAGACGTGTTTCGCCAAACTGCATCTTCAGTTTCAATAAGGAAGTGATCGACTTTTCCTTCCTTTCGGCAAATCTAATTTCATAGCACAGCAACAGCCAAAACCCGACAGCAGCTTTCTCTCTCGATTCGATTTCAACTTATACACATCTAATTTCCACAAAGCACAATTTGCAACACACATTTGCGTCAGTGTTTTATTTTTAAAGTGTGTCTGTGGTTTTGTTCAAACTTTTAATTCCATCCTCTATCTCTTTCCCCGTTTTGCAGACACCTCAATGAAATCAGCATGGAGCATCATCACTCGATAGTTAGCACGATACTATACGTTTTGGTAAGTGAAAACTGGTCGAAACCGATCGATTGGGCCGGCCCGGCCAAGGAAGCCCAAAGTAAAACCGGTGGCCCATATTTTGAAATTCAGCAAACTGCCTAGACTCGACGTTCGAACGGTGGCTTCCTTCTCTCTCGGTGACGGAGTGGGTTGAAGTACCCGTGGCGCGCGTTTGTGTGTGTAATTTTAATTTCCTGTTGCGTGTCCAAAGTGAATCGATCGGCTCGAGCCGGAACGTCAATTAAAGTCAGTGGCTTGGCCGCCAAGACGCCACCCATGGAAGCGCACCCATGCCCGGGTAACAGTAAAAAACAGAGAGTTGTCCCGTTGCAAGCGCAGATCGCGATAAGCATCCGCAAAAGGACGACTGGTAGCGCAAGTCGCTTCCAATCATCGGGGGTCTTAGCAAACGCGAGCATTCGCATCCGACGATAATGATCAATCCACAAGCGTCCTCGACCGGTGTTCGGTTCCAATCATGCGGACGTTTGTCGGTAGCGTGATTGGGAACTTGTTTGCGAACCGGGGTTGCAAGAGAGCGCGAGGGAGAGACCCGATAAGGGTGGTCGTTTTGGCAAGCAGGGAGGAACTGTTGCCTGTGTCTTGCGCACTGTTCCATCAAACCGTTGCATCATGAACTGTCGACGAAGCTGAAGGAAGGCAGGCAACGCTCGGCGAGCTGATCGTCACTTGTCAGTCGACTGTCGTCTAACTTCAATCTCGTCTTCGACTTCGGAATGTTGGTCGGGTGGATGGAGCTGTGAAGGCTTCCTGCTACTACACCGGGACCGAGACGTCTTGATATGTAAATAACACGACCCACCCAACCAACCACCACGCAACCCTTCTCGAAGGGCAAGGTTAGACCACGGCAGAGGCAATTTGATAGCATCCCGCTACGAACCACTCGCTACTCTTTGCTCCACACACACAATTTCTTCTGACCAGCCACCCCAAATGGTGATTACGTTGCAGAAACTCACCTGAATGTAGCTGGATTTCGTAGAATCTTTGCCCCCGGAGGCAGAGTTGGGAAGAATTTCGGCAGCGCGTTTTGTGTACGTAACCTGTTCGAAAGTAGGGCACAACATGACGGCGTGTGTTAATGGCCCCAATGCGATGGGAAGATTAAGCACCGGGCAGCACAGTTGTGACGCACGTGTCATGTGGATACGAAGCTTTCTTGGACATACTTCAATCTACTGTAGCTCTGTTTTGGGAAACGAAAGAATGTTTGACCACCGGGTTTCGCAATCCGATGTTTATCAACGTGGAAAAAACGGTTTGTTTGATGCGGATTTGGACGTGTGACTTGGCTTGTCAGAAACGCGAAGGACCAAAGAATTCCAATCAAGTCAACGGCGCCTTCTACGGCTCTGAACAGCGTTTCAAAATTACCCCTTATCAGTTGTGGCCGAGAGAGAGAGAGTGAGATTAAACTAGCAATTCCAATCCCACGAATTAATTCTGACGTAACTGACAGTCCCAATATGGCGGTAGATTGGTACGGGTTTATTAGTCCATTTGACTTCTGGAAGTGGCAAGAACGAAATCACCAGAGATGCGATATCCAACAGCGAAACTAAACCGTGCTGAGTCGCAGTGCCGACAGTAATTGCATGCGCACGATGGGAAGTTTTCACCTGTCGAGTCGCGCACGGTATGTGGTGTAATGAGTTCGCCGGTGTGGAAGATCGTCTCACTATCTTCCTAAAGCTAGAATGACCTGCAACGGCCGCAACGAAACGCTGGAGATATAAAACTCGCAATGGGGTTGCAATTCCTCGAGGGACACACTTTGTAGCCACGTCGGCGAGGGCTTGGTGGTGGTGGTGGTGGTGGTGGTGCGTGGCTTGTTGATGCAAATTGGCTACATTGTTACATTACGTAAGTGAACAGCTGGCCTTCGCGTTGAGCTCATCGTCTATTTTTCCTCCCTACGCCCTACTGGGTGCTTGGCCCACGTGACTTCCCAATCGTTGGCTCTATTGTTACTGTGCAGCAGAAGATGATCTTCAAGAATTGAGCGAAGCGAAGATGTTCCTCCCATCTTTGACCACGGGTCTTCCACACACACACAGGCGCGCGCGCGCGCTCGTTGCCCATTGTCCAGCGTATGAGGGAAGGTTGCAAAAATTTGATGAGTCATGTATGTGTTCATTATTCTAACTGTTGTTCTCTCATTCGTATGGCGGTGTGGCGTCGAGAGTTGCTTCTTCGGCAAAAGTAATTGCTTCACCGGATTGCTGTTTGAGGATTCTCACATACGCTGCAGCATAACCGGGAAGTGCAATTAGGAGATTGTCGTAATTTTTACCGTTTACATCCCGACAACTGTGCCGGGATCTAGGATGGAGTGTGAAAAACGGACCTGTTATTAGAGTTCCGCAGATCTTTGATGACCTTTTCTCTGGAGACATAGGTATGTGTGAAGAGGTCACTCCAGTAATGATCGCGTGAGTGTAGCAAGATGTCGCCTTCAAGAACACCGTAGCTGTTTCTAGGACTTGACTTGAGAGAATTCCGCTGGAAACAATTGGACGACGGCACGGACCAACGCTGCCAACAATTTTGTTTTTCCTTCCAGTACCACTTCATCATGCTCATATTATTATTGTTATTATTTTAATTTTGCTCCACTCACCAACGGGCGAGAAGTCGTGATCGTTGCATTTGGGACGTCGTCGGTGGTGCGTTCGACTTTTTTCGTTTTGCTCCACAAGAGGGCGAGGACCACCACGCCAGAGACCTCGCACCGTCATCGAAGCTTGACCCAGAACCTTAGGCCTTTCGGTGTGGTTTGTCTGTCTAGGGCCATTCGGTGGTTGGCAAGCGAAGTTGGACCCCGGGTACCGTTAGCTGTGGTACTTTGACATATCCAAGTGAAAAACGCCACTCACATACGATAACGTTTCCCGGTGCTGTGGAGTCTTTATACGTTTGAGCACATTGTGCCCACAGTACCAACAAAGTTAGCGTACTGGAGGCGATTACGTCCGGGTTCGTAACTCACTGACTCACTTTACCGAACGATGCCAAGCAGCACGGGCGTTAGCTTGTAGACGGCGTCGTGAACTTCAAAACCGATAAGTATCGCCGAGTGTCTAGCATGCCTCCATCAAAAGGGCGCAAAGACCCAAGAACTCCTGGTAAAAAGAGCACGAAACGACACGACCCAGCACCGCTGTGTTGTCCAGCAAAAGCTCGCGTTTTGTGTTCAGTGTTGGTCGATCGTCGATCGGTTTTGTTGCGCGTCGGTACCAACCATGTGGCGTGGTGCCCTTTTCCTTTTTCCAAGGCGTACAGACAACCCGTGAAGTTGTTTTTCTACTTTCAAAAAAATCGTATTACCACCCCAACGGTGCCCGTTTGGAGCAGGTAGCGGCTACAGCGTAACCATTATTCTCCCTCGGCTGGAGATCGATGTGGAGCGCGTTGTGTTTTGTGAGGTGTCTTATAATTTCTAGCTCAACTCCATCACAAATTAAGTCCGTTGACAGCGACATCTAACGAAAAGGAAAGAAAAAAGACTGACTCGAGACACCTTCACCTCACACTGGTGGACAGTAGGCAAATTTACAACCGTACATTCAAAATGGAAGATGTGCCGATCCCTGCCGTGAAGTCGTCGGCGGGAGATTTCCCATCCAGTCTGGTGGAAACGTGTTTGTGGCTTGGGAAGGAGATTGAGAAGGAAATTTATGTATTTGCACCTATCCTAAACAACGCTAGTGTATCTTATCTTGTATCTTTCACCTCGCACCTTTGGAGAAATACCAGCCCCAAACCATGCGTTATTCGCTTACGACAACATTTAGCCGATGTTGCCAATTTCTACCATACACAAACGAACGATTTTGCTACGCTTCTACTAACGCACAACCATTTTTACTTTCTTTTCCCTCTTCCACAGACAATAACAACTTTCACACATGGCGCGCAGATTCCATCCATGAAGCGTAAGTATGCTGTAATTGTTTGCCGTTCGGCTGGGTGCTGTTTTTCCACCGTAAATGTTAGGGGTTTTCGGTGTCCAATTTTTGGACGGGGGGGTTAGAGGAGATGGAAGTACAATGTGACAAACAGTGGGTTGCTCGTTTTGGTGATGTAATTGCATCCGAAGTGAACGAACTTCGAAAGGATGATGAGATTGTCATCACTGGGTAACGGCAGAGCGAGCGCGCCAAACATTGATTTGTTGGGAAAGTGTGTTTGTTGACTATTCCTGCATGCATTTGCATGGGTTTTTAAGTGATTTTGGAATGTTTAAATGTTAACTGTGTTAGACAATGTCTCCACAATTGCACTTAAATTTACGGACTCTTAAAGCTTCATATAAGTATGCAACATTCGACTTAGACTAGCTTATTTTGTGAGTAATTTGGAGTTCGGAAGATAAATCATGTTGCTATTCCGTAGAAACTTTCAAGTTCAGCTAGTCTCTGAAGACATCCTGACGGTTGTCAAAGTCGGAAGGATACGCTGGTTGGGGCACGTGATGAGGATGCCCTGCCAGGAAGATGCTCGTCAGCACAGTGAGCTCGTTGGTTGGATCAAGTGGCGTCAGACCTGAGGGATATTGGATGCAGTCGGCGGTGAAAGAGTCCAGCCATGGACCGTATTTCCTGGAGAACTATTGGACACCAGGCCATATCTATTAGACGTGCTCCCTAACTTATCAGGCGCTACAACAATCCTCGATAACGCTCACGGTCTAGCGCCGTCGTCTGTCAATCCATTATCCCGGCCGTTCTGGCGGACGCATCGACGCCATTACTCCATCTCAATTTGGGCCTACCACGCCTCCTCTGTCCATGTGGACTAAAAGGACTTTACGGGCTGGGTAAGATCACCGTACAGCGCATAGAGCTCGTCGTTGTAGCAGCTCCTCCATTGTCCTTCCACACATACGGGGCCAAAAATCCTTCTGAGCATCTTCCTCTCGAACGCGGCTAAGAGGGTTTCGTCAGTTTTGGACAGAGTCCATGTCTCAGAGGCGTATGTGAGTACTGGGAGTACCGTTCCGACAGGTATTTTGAGTGGAGAAGTTTCCTCAGGCTGTAGTATGACCGGTTGGCAGCCAGCACCCTTGCGCGCAGCTCAACGTCTATGTTGTTGTCGGTGCTGACTTTTGACCCCAGATAAGTGAAGTTTTGGACGACTTCAAAGGTGCGCACACCTATCTGTACATCACCCCTGCATAAATCAGTGTTTGTTAGCAGGGCCGCTGGTGGTGCCACCATCATTTCGGTTTTTGCCTCGATAATCTCCAACCCGAGGATCAGTGCCGCATGCTCGATTCTTTGGTAAGCTTCTGCTACATAGGAGAGCCTCGTGCTCCCTAAAAGCAGGCCAAATAAGAAAGAAGAAGTCCCTGAATCTGTCTCTTTTTGATGTTTTGGTGCTTCGGGATGGTTTCAAATAATTTTCACTTAGTCCTCTTCAACAGTTGTTGTTGTTTGCAATGTAAAGAACATTCGAACAGTAGATCAAATGTCTGTATGCCGTCGTATGATTTGCTGCCTTTGGATAACCATTCGCTATTCAAGCGAAAGCATCAGAACAACCCTGCTCATCATAGCTTTCTATTTTAACAAGAAAAAGCTTTTTCCTAATTATAATGATATGTGGTTATAAAAAAACAGTTTGAAAGTGTTGTGCATCACAACACGAACCAGCCCACCCTCCATTAACAGCTGCAGAAATTGCACTCTACCATGCTAACCAACGAAGCAAAAGGTGAGACTTTTCTCACTCGGGCCATTTTCTCTGTTCATTCACACACACACACAAATAGAACGAGAATGTGTGGTTCATTCCCGTTAGTGAAACTCCCGAAAGAAGTTCCCCGGTTTTCCCGTTGGCCAGTTTTTCCTTTTCCTTTTCCACCTTTAGGCGCATAAATCAATATCATTGCCTTCCAGTTGCTGTGGCGCTAAATGCTGCTGCTGCAGCGGCTTCATTCAAAATAGCTTCCACTTTTAACGATCCATTACGGAACGGACTTCCCGGTCGGACCGGGAGTTAGACCCTGTTAGCCGGATGGATGGAGCTTCGGCGAGAAGAACATTCTTTGCTTGCCGCCGCCCCCGCCACCAAAACGGTCGAGATTTCCCCCTTCTGATGGTGGTCGAATCGGCAGCAATCGCGTGGTAATTTATTTCGAAAAACCGCACTAGACACTTTCATAAAGCCGAGATGTTGGGGATCTTGGGATCGTTTCGTTGGCTGGGTGTGTCGGCGGCCAGGCAGCTCAGGTGAAAGCGATTGCAAATTGCACTTACCGAGCCGAGGTGTAGAAGCGTTTGGGTAGAAAATGGGTGGAAAACAAGCGTTTTCATTTAGTGTGCTAGGGTTCTAAGTGCGTGTCGTTACTGTTCGTCCGGTTTGGTTTTTTATTTGCGTGAGTACCACAAAAAACATGGCGAGTCTTCGTAATAAACCCTGCTTTGCGGTCAATGGTAAAAGAAGACAGGGGGAAAACATGCAAAGGAGGGCAACAGATAAAAGAAAACAGCCAAGCTAAAACCTCCGTTAGCTGTACGCGTAGGTCGTAAAACGGTCCGTGAGAAGTGAGGTTATAAAAAACAACGCACGCATCCCATTTGAGGTGATGCTTGTAAAATATCGCTGTCTTATCACATCATTGATTTATGCTTAACGAAGGGCACACAGGGCTAAAACCCCTAGTGTGAGCTTTCCTTTACGAGGATGTAAATTTTATCTTCAGTGTGCGATGTGATTATGTCATGATTATCTGCATACCAGCCAGGACGGAACCTTTCCAACAAGACCCTTTTTTGCTCATCTGATTCGTTGATGTGGATATCCTTCCGCAAATTCTGCCAGAAAGCAATTATATGCAGCACGAGGAATGCAATCGCGTAATTGCAACTGGAAACATTTTCACAAGATTGCACCACCCCGGTAACGATGGGTCACCTCCCAGTAGTTTTTTTTCCAGCGCAAGGCGCTAATTAAATGCGTAAATCTAGCCGCGCAACCGTGGTTGCAGAAGAAATAATGATCAGATTCGTTCTTGGCATCGCACAGTGAGCATGGATCGGGATGTAATTTGAGGACTAAATTCAAGTTAAAGTTTATTTAATTGAAGTATAGATTAGTTTGTCTTAAAACTTCATGTTTAAACTAGAAGAAGTCACAGAATTTAATTAAAAAGAAATTTCTGTTAAGTAGAAAATATACCTTTAATTCCAATATTTGCCCACTGTAGCTTTGGTGGCACTGTCTGCTGCACAGTGGCATCGTAAATCTGTCGAGGCCGAGCGCTTACATTCTTCGGTGGCGATGCAGATACTTCTCCCTTTTGAAGGTATGTTCACTCAACAAAACAAACCAGCAAAACGGTCGTTTAATGGAGGGAAAAGAATCAGCAGTAAGGAACTTCAAGACCCTCTAGTACCGGCCATGAGCCGAAAGTGAGCAACCGCTCACATACGACCGATGCACACGTGCGCACACGTGTGCAAGACCTTACGGTTGAAAGTAATTCAATATTCGTGTAGAACGTTCAATGAACTTTGGCCGGTACCGGTCAACGACAGTGGCACGTTTGGTGGTGGTGAATCCCGTGACGTGATATATCGCTCTGTCTCTTCCCGTGTCTTTGCAACGTACGACCGTTTATGGGGTGGTGCCGTGTAGACGCTTAACCCCTCGGGAGCAGCATGATATGCCGAGCAGTGTCCAGTGTGCAGAAGCTCACATACAATTCCATTCTTGTACCATCGGCGGTACCTCCTGCATTCGTTCCACCGAGGTGGAGTTTGGAACATAATCGAGTCGTCCCATCTGCCCGATTGTTGGGGAGATTTTGCTCTTTCTTGGCGCAAAAGAAGCGTTCGATATTGAACGTTCGGCAGACAGGCACACACACACACATACGAGGACGCGAGGGGTACAATAACAGCTTGGACATTAAAATAAATGGGAGCAATAAAGCCGCAAACGATGGGTTCGCTCGTGAGGCACACGGCTTGAACACAGAATCGAGCACAGATACGTTTGATGCGGTTATGTTTGCTCGTTTTTTTCGTTGGAAGAAGCTGTCCGAGAGTGAGAGAGAAAGATGGTGGAATAATAAAATTCATCTGTGTCGCATTTACCAACGCGGTCAGTGTGATGATGGTCCGTTACAAAAGACTTGCGCCACAAGCGACGAACCTGACTGTCGCCAATATGGTCGATCGCTTCGGGCAAGATTAATATCGTCACGAGCTGCTGCTTACCTCGGGAACAGTAATCCCTAGCAGATGGGAAACAAAAACCCGTGGGTTGACAGAAAGTTCAATGGCATCGGTTCGGACGTCACAGAAACACTAACAAACGTCTTTACTCCCTCAAACATTTCTTCCAGGCTCGGCGACGATATTCACCAAGGAACCGACCGTGCGGATACAATGCCAATCGGGCTCGATGCTGATCACCATCAAGGATGCACCGGCCAACCTGAACGGACAGTTCAGCGGGATGGTGTATCCGAAGGGGTTGGCGAAAAATTCGACCTGCCTTACCGAGTACCACGAGCAGGAAGGACCGCTCCGGTACAAGCTGCCACTGAAGAGCTGTAATACGATGCCGATCGAGACGGTAAGTGTGGGGAAGCTAGTAGAGAGACCCCTGCCCCCCCTGCAAGAACGAGTTCTTCGGGTTCTATTTTTGCACGGTGGGTGTAGATCATATTTGTGTGGCGGAGAGTCGACGGCCCACACGCTGACGCTGTTGCGAATAGGATTTTCGACGAGGCGTTGAAGTTCTAATCGATCGAGCGAGAATGTACACAAGGATCTTTTCCGGACTTGCTTGAGCTCTTTACCTATTCTAAGCCGATCTTGCTGACAGATCGCGCGCGTAGGAAGGCTTACGTCAAACAGTGGTCCCGGATATATTTAATGGCATTAGTGGTGATAGAGGTCACAACGAGTTGTCTCGCCAGTAGGCATCATATGACTTGATGAGGAAACTTATCGATTGCGCAACGACTAGGGCTCGTCCCTGTCATCTCAAAGCAAGCCTCAGCAAGCTGCGCGTGGTACGATGTCAATGTCAAGCGTGAGTATGCAAATCAGGGGGAAAAAATGTGTCGCGCTGATGTTGATAAAACAAAACCACCCTTTACGTGCGATGACACTGATGATGATGATGCCCTTGAGTGGTATTCCGAAATGGGATAAACGTGTCGTGGCCTGGTTGACTTATGGGCAATGCGGTCTAGTAAGAGTAAAAAAAAAACGCAAGACAACATCCCCACAAAAGACATGTTTGTGGTTTTGCGAGTGAAAATAGATATACTGGAATCGTACAAGACACAAAGGACAACACATGGGGGGCTATTCTTGGTTGCGAAATGGAACCGTATCAGATGACTTACACATTTTTCCGACTGGCAAACGGTTCGATTTTCTATCAACTGGTTGTGGTCGAAACAGAGAAAGAGAGATTGAAGAACAAGTTTTCCCACCGCATACCAACACCGATCGCCGATCGTCGATCGAGTGCGGCTTGTTTTAACACAATAACTTGTCCGAGTGTTTTGCGAAAGAATGTCGCAATAGTTAGGCAGAACAGACTCACACATGTCATCTGTTGGAATGTTGTTTTATAAGCCTTGCTTTTCCGCGTTATAAATAACATTTACTTAGGAATGAAACACAGCTTCAAACACGATCCAAACAAGCTTATAAAGTGTATTTTAAAGTTTATTCTTTAAGCAACGCCGCATTCGCACGGGATGCGCTAAACCGTACGAGCGCATGCCTCGGTATGCCTAATTCGTTATGAATCGATTCTAATGCGCTCGTGTGCTCATGCATATGCGCACAACCGGCATCTGTATTTATGGATGGCA
>KZ061662.1:247113-265662 GCA_002091835.1 Anopheles maculatus | reverse complement strand
CTTACTTACTTACTTACTTATCAGGCGCTATAACCGCTTCGCGGTCTTGGCCTGCTGCAACAATCCTCGATACCGCTCACGGTCTAGCGCCGTCGTCTGCCAATCCGTTATCCCGGCCGTTCTGGCGGACGCATCTACGCCATCACTCCATCTCAGTTTGGGCCTACCACGCCTCCTCTGTCCATGTGGCCGGCCTAAAAGGACTTTACGGGCTGGGTCGTCCGGTGCCATTCTCATGACATGATCAGCCCACCGGAGCCTGGCGAGCCTAATTCGCTGCACGTTGGTAAGATCACCGTACAGCTCATAGAGCTCGTCGTTGTAGCGGCTCCTCCATTGTCCTTCCACACATACGGGGCCAAAAATCCTTCTGAGCATCTTCCTCTCGAACGCGGCTAAGAGGGTTTCGTCAGTTTTGGACAGAGTCCATGTCTCAGAGGCGTATGTGAGTACTGGGAGTACCGTTCCGACAGGTATTTTGAGTGGAGAAGTTTCCTCAGGCTGTAGTATGACCGGTTGGCAGCCAGCACCCTTGCGCGCAGCTCAACGTCTATGTTGTTGTCGGTGCTGACTTTTGACCCCAGATAAGTGAAGTTTTGGACGACTTCAAAGGTGCGCACACCTATCTGTACATCACCCCTGCATAAATCAGTGTTTGTTAGCAGGGCCGCTGGTGGTGCCACCATCATTTCGGTTTTTGCCTCGATAATCTCCAACCCGAGGATCAGTGCCGCATGCTCGATTCTTTGGTAAGCTTCTGCTACATAGGAGAGCCTCGTGCTCCCTAAAAGCAGGCCAAATAAGAAAGAAGAAGTCCCTGAATCTGTCTCTTTTTGATGTTTTGGTGCTTCGGGATGGTTTCAAATAATTTTCACTTAGTCCTCTTCAACAGTTGTTGTTGTTTGCAATGTAAAGAACATTCGAACAGTAGATCAAATGTCTGTATGCCGTCGTATGATTTGCTGCCTTTGGATAACCATTCGCTATTCAAGCGAAAGCATCAGAACAACCCTGCTCATCATAGCTTTCTATTTTAACAAGAAAAAGCTTTTTCCTAATTATAATGATATGTGGTTATAAAAAAACAGTTTGAAAGTGTTGTGCATCACAACACGAACCAGCCCACCCTCCATTAACAGCTGCAGAAATTGCACTCTACCATGCTAACCAACGAAGCAAAAGGTGAGACTTTTCTCACTCGGGCCATTTTCTCTGTTCATTCACACACACACACAAATAGAACGAGAATGTGTGGTTCATTCCCGTTAGTGAAACTCCCGAAAGAAGTTCCCCGGTTTTCCCGTTGGCCAGTTTTTCCTTTTCCTTTTCCACCTTTAGGCGCATAAATCAATATCATTGCCTTCCAGTTGCTGTGGCGCTAAATGCTGCTGCTGCAGCGGCTTCATTCAAAATAGCTTCCACTTTTAACGATCCATTACGGAACGGACTTCCCGGTCGGACCGGGAGTTAGACCCTGTTAGCCGGATGGATGGAACTTCGGCGAGAAGAACATTCTTTGCTTGCCGCCACCAAAACGGCCGAGATTTCCCCCTTCTGGTGGTGGTCGAATCGGCAGCAATCGCGTGGTAATTTATTTCAAAAAACCGCACTAGACACTTTCATAAAGCCGAGATGTTGGGGATCTTGGGATCGTTTCGTTGGCTGGGTGTGTCGGCGGCCAGGCAGCTCAGGTGAAAGCGATTGCAAATTGCACTTACCGAGCCGAGGTGTAGAAGCGTTTGGGTAGAAAATGGGTGGAAAACAAGCGTTTTCATTTAGTGTGCTAGGGTTCTAAGTGCGTGTCGTTACTGTTCGTCCGGTTTTTTGTTTGTTTGCGTGTGCATTTCTGTACCACAAAAAAAAAACATGGCGAGTCTTCGTAATAAACCCTGCTTGGCGGTCAATGGTAAAAGAAGACGGGGGGAAACATGCAAAGGAGGGCAACAGATAAAAGAAAACAGCCAAGCCAAAACCTCCGTTAGCTGTACGCGTAGGTCGTAAAACGGTCCGTGAGAAGTGAGGTTATAAAAAACAACGCACGCATCCCATTTGAGGTGATGCTTGTAAAATATCGCTGTCTTATCACATCATTGATTTATGCTTAACGAAGGGCACACAGGGCTAAAACCCCTAGTGTGAGCTTTCCTTTACGAGGATGTAAATTTTATCTTCAGTGTGCGATGTGATTATGTCATGATTATCTGCATACCAGCCAGGACGGAACCTTTCCAACAAGACCCTTTTTTGCTCATCTGATTCGTTGATGTGGATATCCTTCCGCAAATTCTGCCAGAAAGCAATTATATGCAGCACGAGGAATGCAATCGCGTAATTGCAACTGGAAACATTTTCACAAGATTGCACCACCCCGGTAACGATGGGTCACCTCCCAGTAGTTTTTTTTTCCAGCGCAAGGCGCTAATTAAATGCGTAAATCTAGCCGCGCAACCGTGGTTGCAGAAGAAATAATGATCAGATTCGTTCTTGGCATCGCACAGTGAGCATGGATCGGGATGTAATTTGAGGACTAAATTCAAGTTAAAGTTTATTTAATTGAAGTATAGATTAGTTTGTCTTAAAACTTCATGTTTAAACTAGAAGAAGTCACAGAATTTAATTAAAAAGAAATTTCTGTTAAGTAGAAAATATACCTTTAATTCCAATATTTGCCCACTGTAGCTTTGGTGGCACTGTCTGCTGCACAGTGGCATCGTAAATCTGTCGAGGCCGAGCGCTTACATTCTTCGGTGGCGATGCAGATACTTCTCCCTTTTGAAGGTATGTTCACTCAACAAAACAAACCAGCAAAACGGTCGTTTAATGGAGGGAAAAGAATCAGCAGTAAGGAACTTCAAGACCCTCTAGTACCGGCCATGAGCCGAAAGTGAGCAACCGCTCACATACGACCGATGCACACGTGCGCACACGTGTGCAAGACCTTACGGTTGAAAGTAATTCAATATTCGTGTAGAACGTTCAATGAACTTTGGCCGGTACCGGTCAACGACAGTGGCACGTTTGGTGGTGGTGAATCCCGTGACGTGATATATCGCTCTGTCTCTTCCCGTGTCTTTGCAACGTACGACCGTTTATGGGGTGGTGCCGTGTAGACGCTTAACCCCTCGGGAGCAGCATGATATGCCGAGCAGTGTCCAGTGTGCAGAAGCTCACATACAATTCCATTCTTGTACCATCGGCGGTACCTCCTGCATTCGTTCCACCGAGGTGGAGTTTGGAACATAATCGAGTCGTCCCATCTGCCCGATTGTTGGGGAGATTTTGCTCTTTCTTGGCGCAAAAGAAGCGTTCGATATTGAACGTTCGGCAGACAGGCACACACACACACATACGAGGACGCGAGGGGTACAATAACAGCTTGGACATTAAAATAAATGGGAGCAATAAAGCCGCAAACGATGGGTTCGCTCGTGAGGCACACGGCTTGAACACAGAATCGAGCACAGATACGTTTGATGCGGTTATGTTTGCTCGTTTTTTTCGTTGGAAGAAGCTGTCCGAGAGTGAGAGAGAAAGATGGTGGAATAATAAAATTCATCTGTGTCGCATTTACCAACGCGGTCAGTGTGATGATGGTCCGTTACAAAAGACTTGCGCCACAAGCGACGAACCTGACTGTCGCCAATATGGTCGATCGCTTCGGGCAAGATTAATATCGTCACGAGCTGCTGCTTACCTCGGGAACAGTAATCCCTAGCAGATGGGAAACAAAAACCCGTGGGTTGACAGAAAGTTCAATGGCATCGGTTCGGACGTCACAGAAACACTAACAAACGTCTTTACTCCCTCAAACATTTCTTCCAGGCTCGGCGACGATATTCACCAAGGAACCGACCGTGCGGATACAATGCCAATCGGGCTCGATGCTGATCACCATCAAGGATGCACCGGCCAACCTGAACGGACAGTTCAGCGGGATGGTGTATCCGAAGGGGTTGGCGAAAAATTCGACCTGCCTTACCGAGTACCACGAGCAGGAAGGACCGCTCCGGTACAAGCTGCCACTGAAGAGCTGTAATACGATGCCGATCGAGACGGTAAGTGTGGGGAAGCTAGTAGAGAGACCCCTGCCCCCCCTGCAAGAACGAGTTCTTCGGGTTCTATTTTTGCACGGTGGGTGTAGATCATATTTGTGTGGCGGAGAGTCGACGGCCCACACGCTGACGCTGTTGCGAATAGGATTTTCGACGAGGCGTTGAAGTTCTAATCGTTCGAGCGAGAATGTACACAAGGATCTTTTTCGGACTTGCTTGAGCTCTTTACCCATTCTAAGCCGATCTTGCTGACAGATCGCGCGCGTAGGAAGGCTTACGTCAAACAGTGGTCCCGGATATATTTAATGGCATTAGTGGTGATAGAGGTCTCGTAGAGAGGTCGATAGAGTTGTCTCGTCAGTAGGCATCATATGATTTGATGAGGAAACTTATCGATTGCGCAACGACTAGGGCTCGTCCCTGTCATCTCAAAGCAAGCCTCAGCAAGCTGCGCGTGGTACGATGTCAATGTCAAGCGTGAGTATGCAAATCAGGGGGCAAAAATGTGTCGCGCTGATGTTGATAAAACAAAACCACCCTTTACGTGCGATGACACTGATGATGATGATGCCCTTGAGTGGTATTCCGAAATGGGATAAACGTGTCGTGGCCTGGTTGACTTATGGGCAATACGGTCTAGTAAGCGAAAAAAAACGCAAGACAACATCCCCACAAAAGACATGTTTGTGGTTTTGCGAGTGAAAATAGATATACTGGAATCGTACAAGACACAAAGGACAACACATGGGGGGCTATTCTTGGTTGCGAAATGGAACCGTATCAGATTACTTACACATTTTTCCGACTGGCAAACGGTTCGATTTTCTATCAACTGGTTGTGGTCGAAAGAGAGAAAGAGAGATTGAGATTGAAGAACAAGTTTTCCCACCGCATACCAACACCGATCGCCGATCGTCGATCGAGTGCGGCTTGTTTTAACACAATAACTTGTCCGAGTGTTTTGCGAAAGAATGTCGCAATAGTTAGGCAGAACAGACTCACACATGTCATCTGTTGGAATGTTGTTTTATAAGCCTTGCTTTTCCGCGTTATAAACAACATTTACTTAGGAATGAAACACAGTTTCAAACACGATCCAAACAAGCTTTTAAAGTGTATTTTAAAGTTAATTCTTTATGCAACGCCGCATTCGCACGAGATGCGCTAAACCGTACGAGAGCATGCCTCGGTATGCCTAATTCGTTATGAATCGATTCTAATGCGCTCGTGTGCTCATGCATATGCGCACAACCGGCATCTGTATTTATGGATGGCAACAGAGCAGATGGTGTACATGTGGTACCGGTTCGCAATGCTCTACATACCCATCTACCACCCAACGAGGTGCCGGCAGGCGCGTTACAGATCGTCTGTCGAGCCTCGGATGCGTACGCTTATAACATGGAAAAGGCGGTTCCACGGGTGAGCAAAAATGGATGTTGCCCTGTTAGAACGGGATTGGCTTAAATCCGTGGCATTTGTTGCGCTAAGAACGGCACCTTGAAGCTGTCCGGTAATCAAAGCTAATAAACACCAACAAAGCAAGCTACCTATTACTGTTTTCGTTGAACGTATGCGTAGTGATGACATCAACAACACCCAGAACAAATCATGTCATGCGAAGGTTCGTCGCTTGCGTACAAGTCTTTCGTAGCAAAACGCCACAATTGAATTTTGTTCTTTCGCTTTGAAACGGCGTCAAAAAGAAGGTACGTTTAAGGTATAATAGCAGCTCGTTTTTCGTGAACACCGCCTCTATGAAACTGTGGACTTCCTCAGAATTCTCGAAAAAAACAACCACATTAATTGACTAGTACGAAGGAGGACAACACAAAAAAGACCATCAAACCATCATCGAAAACCACCCACAAACGCTACACCTAGAGAAGACTTCCTGTTTCCTTAAAGCTAGCCAACGAGCAGAAGGGAATTCGCTTCACACACACTCACACACACGCAACAAGTCATTGTGCCGTAAATCATCGATTGGTCTATTTTTGGGGGGATTCGTCGAGTTGAGACGAACTATTGGGCCATTAGAGACACTTTAGTGGGCGCTTGTTTTGTGTTTTTGCGCGAATCGAATCGAATGAAGGATGTTTAAGGTCGGTTTTATGGAAGCTTATTTTATGTGGCAGTTCCGTATACAAGGCCACTTTTCTTTGCGTTTACTTGCTAAACGAAACGATCGTCGCGGTGTCATCTCCATTTAGAGCGAGAGATTGGAAAAAATATGACTAAGTAAAGATGCGTTTCCCTTACAGAGAGGTGTATTTCTTTAAATGAATTCAACCATATCGATCGATGGTGATGATCACATCCAGCTGAGCATATTGGTCATGAAGTACACGATCGCGTCATACGTACAAAAATAGACCTTGTACCCTTGACGCAGCCCGTACTGTGTCTGTTTGCTGCTTGCTCATTCTGTTCCATCAGTCGTGTCAGTTTGTTGGACGGTCGGGTCCGCTGGTTTCCTTCATTAATTCTATGCGCGTGCTCGCACATAAACCTTCACATCCTGAACGTCACTTACGCTTCTTTTGCTTCCCGTGAGGAAGCTTTAAAACTTCAACCAAACAAGCAACTCGATAGCTGAGCTTCCTTGTGCTGAAGTATTTTTCTAAGCAAAGACTTCAATGCTTAAGAACTCACAGTGGGTGTCTTCACCACAAAACAATAAAGAGCGGACTGCAGCAAACGTTACAAAACAACCCCCCTTTTTCGAACCAGCTTTACCGACTTTACTGACCGATCAGCGTTAACGATCACCGTTTCTGTGTGTATAACCAGCTGGCTTCTTACCCAAGCGAAATCTACATAATTCACGCATCGCACGCGAAAAGATGGTCCGAAAATGCAAATGAGTCCTCCGTTCAATGAGTCTCAACTGCCGCAAAACCATTTGCCCATTTCCCGTCATTCCAGCGCTTCTGCGTGTGCTGGATGCTGGGTCCGTCGTTAAAATTAAAGCGCCCTGGGGGGGTTTTTGCTCGCTCGCTCACTCACTCGCTCGCTCGCTTGCTTGCTGTTTTCTTTGGTGCCAATGCCAATCGTCATCTTACCACCTTCCATACCCAGATGGTAATGAGTTTATCCTCGGAACGGTTCGCCACACGGGTGGTGTATAAGCTGGATCTGCCTGTGTGTTTGTATCACATTCGCTGTTCTCCATCGTGGTACCTTTGCTCCACTCCAAAATAGGAAGCGGGTCCGGATTTCATAACGCCTGTATAGTTGCCGTCTGTTGTGGGGTTGTTCGCTCCTAAAAGGCGCCACAGCGTAATCGTCCTCAAGGTTGTTCGGTTGGCGGCCGTTTTTCGAACCGCTGCCGGAACGCCACAAACACACTCGCAACGCAACGCAAACACCAAATCATGTGGGCCCAACGCACGCTTAAGGCCAACGTTGACAATAGCTTACAGTGGAAGGTTGGGTCCGGTGTGTTCGATTGTGCATGTACGCTCCCAGTTGTTGGTGTTTTCGGGCTAGAAAAGAATAAGAGATTTTTCTTAAGTCGTGATTAATCCTTTCGGTGTTAAACCCCAGCAAAATGACCAACCCGACCAACGCAACGTTTGCTTGTATCGTTCACTCCGCTCACCGTCTGTGGCGTGCTGGACCTTTATTTAATCACCCGGTTGGTATTTTCGCGAACCAGTTTCGCCGTGCCATTTGTGTGAGCTCGGGGACCCCCGTTTTGGGTGTGTTTGACCACCGGCCGCAGTACCAGCAGCTGTCCAGCCTGATTGAGCCTGACATTTCAAGCTCGAACTTTAAAAGAGAGACATTCGTTCATTCCTTTTTGCCGTTTTGCAGACACAGAGCGACAAGCTAAACAATCGAAAGCCTGTTGAATAAAATATGAAACCGAAAAGAAAAACCCATAAATCATAAACACTGGTTGCGCAAGAGACGGTGGTAAACTTGAGCGTGCTTTAGGATGGAAAGTTTTGTTTCCGATACAGATTTAAAGTTATGAATTGGTTATCGATTTTCGAACCAACATCACCTCGGAGGCAGACCTTTCACCCATCGGACATCCGGAGGTCTTTTGACGGAAAAGATGAAACCCGAGACAACGGCGTCCGTTATGTCACGATATCGTTGCTGGTGAGGATGATAGATTTGACGGCTATAAATCGATCACGACCCTCAAGATGAGGCATAATAAAATGTTACTCTTTTCGAGAAGATTGACTGTTGAGGAGTTTTTGATTCCGCAACACCGAAAATAAATTGAAGCTCCTAGAACTGGTTCTTCAATTCTGCACGCTGCTCTGTTTTGGAATCATAAACAATGGAGCTTTCAAAATCAAAAACCCTTAAGCTCCCATTTCGCTACATTAGGATCACATTATTTGTACGAACGTTAGCATTATAACGATCATAATATCAGATTAAGATCAAGAAATGCAAATTGGAGCGCTTGCTAAGAATAGCCCAGAGTCCTTAATTTCTCGATTAGTTTCACCGGTAAAGCTTATCATTAAGATCGTAAAATACATCTCCGGTGATTTTTTTCTTCTGTGTGCTTCACCGCGAAGATAAGGAATGAGAACAATACGACCAATTTATGCAAACTGTTTGCGAACAACATTCCCCAAAAAAGTAGATCAAACCCAGCCAGTCTCAGCCAGTCTCGCCGACCATGACTATCTTCGCAACCTACATTGTTCTGATGGCACGAAATGAATGCATAATGCAACGGTTGTAATAACGCTGCTCTGCCGGTGTGACTCAATTTAGAAGACATTTTCGTGCAGGTTTAGAAGGTCCACCGCAGCGCATGTATAGGCTTAGTCACAATAAATCACTTCTCGGCGAGGGTTTCCTGGTGGTTCGGAACCCGTTGGAAAGATTTTTTGTTTGTCCTACCTTGAGCGGTGGGAATTTTCCTGTCATCGTTGATTATTTGTTGCCGTTTTTTTGTGTTTGTGCTCTAGAAAACGATGGGAGGAGAACGTTTTTTCTATTTCTAACGCCAAGATGTTTCCCAAAGCACACAAAGCGCTCAAAAGAATGGCCCATTTGGGTTGGGGATTTCTATTCTAGGCTTTTTTGTTTTGTTTGGGAAGGCCTTTTGCTGTCGCTAATAGTTCTGCACCACATTTTTCACAACCTGGACCGAACGTAGCCGTGAAAAAGAGTGGCAAGAAATGAAGGTGCTGCTGTCTGTGATGTTTTAAACCCAAGATCTTTATCAAAAAACGAACGGTTCCGGCAGAGATCGCGGTACGATCGTCGGTTGGGTTCGTCGCTTGCTACCGGGTATGATGGTTGCTGTTCCCATCCGGAATCGTTAAACGCTCGTAAGTGGGTCGGAAAATTGGTCTTATATGGTTGAGGTCGGTTCCATTCTTTTCCTGTAGCACCCTCCTTCCTCTCCTCCTGCCATCACCCTCCAGTTCCCCGTTAGACGGAAGGCTTTTGTGTGTGTGTGTGGAATCATTTTCCGCGATTTGGGTTGGAAATTGCTCTCGCACACGAATGGAAATGGGACACTGCTTCAGCCGCTCCCACTACTTTATCACACTGATGTTGGTAAAGATATAACAAAACAACACAGAAATGGGACATCGGCGTGTACGGCATCGTTCCCTCGGGCGGAATTTGCAATCGGCCCGACATTACTTCCGCGGTTCGCCGTTGTGTGAAAAGAAGGTTAGGGAACGATCTTCGAACGTGCATTAGAGCCTGAGGGTAATCTGTGCTAGTTTCATGTTCGTCAATATTTATGAACTCGACGAACACGAGTACGCCGCTGAGTGGGGATGGGGAAAATAATAAAAATCAACTCCGGCATCTAACGGGATCGGGACGGTGAAGAACTTGACCCACTGCTCGGAGTGCAGGAAGCACCGAGGAAAGGGTTTGCGTATGGCTACACCATAGTTCCCAAAGAATAAGAGCATCGTACGACGGCTGAGCGTAACAAGAGCGCAGCAACAAAAAAGTCGAGTCAAAAAATTCACACGAACGTTACCATTTAATTCGCGCGTTTGTGAGGCAGGAAATCGTTAACAGTGAATCTGCCGCTATCCTCGTCAAAAAAAAAAAGGGAAGTTCAGGCCCGTTTAATGCTCTCGCTCTCCCTTTTGGGTGTTGCCCAACAACACTCAGGTATTACCTTCTTAATGGGTTGCATAATTTGACTAAACGTTCCCATCGGCATCGAACAGCGGGACACCAGGGCAACTCCACCGACAGATCCAATAATCGGGCTCGATACAATCTTGGTTAGCCTGCCGGTGGAACTTGGTAAGCCAGGGCTGCCTTAAGGGCAAACGAAATAACAGTAAACAGTCGGGGTTACAAGATATGTGATATCTTTATGTGTGCGCTTACATCTTGTCACCAAATGACCACCACCAACGCTGAGTGCATGCCCAATGGAGCAGCTTAACGGTGCACGGTCCAGACCCTTTTGGGCTTCTGTGGTGGAAGTGGTGACCTCCTTTTGCTTAACAATGCATTCCCCCACGAACCTGTGGCCCTGTTTCACGTTGTCCAACACGTCGGGAGCGTTCTTTTGACTCATAGCCTGGGAGCATTGGGTGGAATTGACTCTTCCGTCGCCATGCTCAGACAGCGAGCAGCACGGTTACCATGACACGATCTCGTTTGCCCGAACAGCAAACTGGAACAAAATGGGGGAAAACCTCCACCGTAAAGTGGCACATATGGACGAGCGCGCGCGCACGCGTACCCGCGGGAACTCGTACCCGTACAGGGGCGAGATGTCTCGAAGACCTTCTTCCCGATTTGGTTCGATTTCGGGATCTTGGACGTGGGGAAAACTCTGCACTGCTCCAAGCGAGAAAAAACTCAACTCCCCACACTAAACGAGGTCATGACCCAACGAGCGTGGAAAAGGCCGAGATATCGACCGAGCTAACCTCGATTTTTTCAACCACGCTCGGAGCAATGCATCGGTAGTGTGGTTAGAAGTGATCGCGTCCCGGGATCGCTGGATACTTTCTACCTCACGATCGCGGTTGCTAGAAGGCCTGGAGTCTGAAGCCCTCCCCCGGAAAGAGGGTCAGCCAGCGTGGTGTGTAACGGTTCTTTTTTCCAATTGCGCTTTGTTGCGTCCCAGGCAGCCACAGAAGCAGAGGCAGCAGCAGAGTAGCCATGCATGTTGGCCATCGCGTTGGAGAAAGTAGCAAATCTATTACAAATGGACCAAAGCCATCGATGGCTGGTGACCTTGAATCACCAATTCCATCCATCAACGGACAGATCGAACATTCCAATGTGTCTCTCGCATGTCCGTCAGCCTTCTAAGATTGATCTGCTAGAAACAAGCACACAAAGAGGAAGTATTGAGTCACGGCTCGTTCGGAGATGACAAGATCGATCGATCGGATCGGGTTAGAAATCGCCATCGCTTGTCGGTGAAAGGCTCGCTCGGGGGTGTACGTTTGCGTCGTTGAATCATGCAAAACTGGACACGATCAAACGACCTACCAATTTGCCGGTTATCAACCGGTGTGGAACTTTCTCCGCGTAATGGTTCGCTGGAGCTACTGCGTGATTGCGTTACGGGACGAAGCCAACTGTTGAATAATGTCCAAACCCGCGAACGCTTCCGAAACGGAAAGGCACCTGGTGTAATCATGGCGGAAAGTGCATGCATATTGATACCACTGTTAAGGTGGATGATTTCATGATATTGGGTAACAATTTGCACCCTCGGCTGGATGCACATCGTGTCGATAAACCTTTTACACAATCGCACACGGTACGGATAAGCCTTTGATGGTGGTCGTTATAAATTAAGCGGCCGGCTTGAGGGCTTCCGAAGGCTTTGCGAATTCGCCTTATTATTGTTATGGAATGGCGAAGGAGGAGCATAAATCAAAATGGCTTTTGTAAGGCGAGCGAGCACATTATTAACTACCACGATATCGATTTATTGACTTGTTTTGATTCCTCGACTGTGTGTGTGTGTGTTTCTAAATTGCACACTCAAGTTCTTTGACATTGCGGCATGCCACACTCAAAGTGTTTTAAAATGACAGCAACAGCACGAGCTTCCGTGCATGAAATGACAGCCAGACTACCAGTCTTATCGCCTGAATGGACACAATTAAAAAGTGATTTAGTAGACGAAATATGGCCGGCACACACGCGCGTATCGTGCCAACTTCGAGCACTGACAGGAAAAGAAGAAAACGTTCCTCAAGCCTTGCGATACGAAGATGGTATGAGCCTTGGGGCGTTTTGATGGTGGATGTTGATGATGATGAGTTGGTGCGTTGCGTGGGACCGACCCCGACTCTCATCCACACGGAAGTCACCTATCAGATAATAATTACCCTCGAATAATCTCGTCCTCTAGTCATCGTCGTCGTCGACGTTGTCTAAGTTGTGCTGGCGTAACGAGAAAAAGGGCGCCTCATCAAGCTGGAAAGGCCAAGGTGAGGTGGAAGTTTTGAGTTGCTTGAGAACGGCTGACACGAAACGGTAAAGTTGGGTTTAGCTCACAACCGGAAGTTTTCGTTGCTATTCTCGCTATCCTCTGCTACCCCATTGTTCTGTCAATTGTGGCGTCCAGGTGTTGAAAATTTCTCCAGCCATGATGTTGTGCCGTGTAGCGCGTGTGAGAAACATTAAAACACTTGCATGTCACTTCCAAACAATCTATTACTCCGGCGGTTGCCAGTGTGTAGTGGAATTCCGCTACCTTTTGATTTGATTCCGGACAGCGATATGGTTCCTCATCTCTCAACACCACGCCCTGGACACAAACCGTGTGCTTGACCGAGCGTAACGGCTCTACGGTGGTCTCTCCCGAAAGATCCCCTTTCGTTCTTCACTGCCGTTGTTTCCCCCCCGACCAAAGAGACAACGTAACCGTAACGTGATCAAATCTTGTCTGCCGACTGTACGAGGGTACGCACTTGGGGAACCGGGAGCGATCCCCAAATCTGGAGCCAATGATTCATCAGATTTGTAAATTAATTTTCGCCGAACGTGATTTCTCACACCTGAAACACCTCCCGAACTACGGGGCCTTCTTGGAGTTTGATCGATTTCTTCATGCCTCCATACCACTAGTGTGTGTGTGTGTCTGTGCCTGTGCGTGTAGTATCACTTAAGTGAAGGCGCTGAATGCCGCCGCACACCAGCAAGTTCTCAACGGGGGAATAGAATAGAACACAGCGACAGCGAGCGGATGAAAAATCGGCTGTAAACTGTTTGGGAGATGAAATAATTTTACGAAAGCGGAGCACGGAAAGAATGAATCTAATTGAAAACGAATCAAAAGAACCGTTTATAAGCCGATCGACTCCCAGAGACAGGAGACGAAAGGGAAGAAAGTGGATGGAGAAGAGGGAAAGGAATAGAATTCGAAAGGTGTTGAACCTGATTGGTGGTCACGTCTGTCATTGGCAAGTTGCAGAATTTGGAGCTGTTACCTTTTTTGGGGGCTTGCGAGGTTACAGTTAGACTGGGCGTTGGTTGGAGGGACTTTGGAGCTCTGGCATATTTAAATAAGAAGTCTTGCCTTTTACGCTATTCTACCCTGGTGCTAGGGTTATGAACTTGATCGTACAACAACGGTTAGTTGATTGTAGGGTGTCTTAGGTAATTCTATCTCTCGTACATTATTTTGATAGTATGCTGTCCAATAACTACGTAGCCACGCAGGGATACCAAGATTCAGGAGTTAGTTTGATCAATGAAGACCCTCCCGCTCAATAATTGGTTAAAGTGTTGCAATCGTTCTACGCAACAGTAGCAGAAAATAGCAGTTTCTCCGTTTCCTTCTCTATGGCACGTTGGAACAAGCTGCAGAGGAGAAGCTTCATTAAAACAAAACCCCCAAAACATCCTGCTTAAGCGGAGGCCTGAAACGCCCAGACATGGGAAAGCGATTTGTTTTCGCAGCGATCGTCGTTTTTGCGTTTTCGTTGTTTTTTTTTTTTGCATCTTTCACATCGATCTTGCCCAAGCGGGGCGCACAGTTTCCGCAATACTGCTAATTAAAGTGTTGCTCACGACTTACCCGAACCCGAGTGGTGGCGCTTGGTGGCGTGGTTGCTTGATTAAGCCCGCAATGCTGCAAGCGATGGAAGAATTTCCAGCCCCGAAAGGTTTGGCCAACGAGCAGCGCTAGAATGAGGGAGAAGAAGAAAAGGTGAATACCTTCATTACCGAATTACAGAAGCTCATTACGGTGGTCTGTAAGTGTACTGTACTGCGTTCGATTATACCTATCCGGACAACTACCTCACTACACGGGTCTCATTGAAGTACGTTTGAGAGAAGTCATGTTGCGATCGAAATTGAACACCGACCGGGCCGGACCCTTTAACGACTAGCAACACCGATTGCATTTGCTACCTCGATGATGATTACATTGCGGGTTTTCACTTTTTCGCACTCACTATCTTTCTCTCGCACACATCTATAGGATGACGGTGGTATCGAGTTCTTCAACACGATCGTTCTGCAGCCTCATCTCAAGCTGGTCACTGATCTGGGGCGGGGCTATCACGTACGCTGCCGGTACAAGAGTCGTGAGGCGGCCTTGAAGAACGTCTCGCTTCGCCACAAACCGTCCACCGCCGCCCAGGACAGTCGACCACTGGCGCTGACCAGTGCGGAAGGTGGCGGTACTGATCGACGTGAGCATGGCCGATCGATGGATAGCAGCAGCAGCGGCAGCAGCAACAGTAAGGACGATCAGCTGGCGACGGAGGACGAGCAGGAGGTGAAACCGATGCCGGGCTGTCATATGAAGATTTTCACCGGCGAAAAGCTGGCGGAGAATGTGAAGATTGGCGATCCACTTACGCTGGTGATCAACATCGATAAGCAGGAAGAGTACGGGTTGCATGTGACCGACTGTTTGGTGCGCGATGGACTCGGCTGGGGTGAGCAGAAGCTGATCAACGATGAGGGATGTCCGTTGGACAGTGAAATTCTTGGACCGTTCGAGTACACGGCGGACAGGAGCAAGGCGACGGTCACGTTCCCAGCGCACAAGTTCCCGTACACTTCGTCGGTGTACTATCAGTGCAATGTGAAGCTGTGTGCACTGAAGGATCCGGACTGTCATAAGGTGGGTTTTAGTGTGACATATGGTTGAGGGATTAGTACTAATGGGTTGCTCGTTTACAGACTCCAACCTGCTCGAATAAGAATCGACGCACCAAGCGCCAGACGGATGAGGAAGGGCAACCGGCCACGATCGAAGTCTTCTCCGGGCTTCATGTCAACGAGAACGCTGAAGTGCTCAGTGATGATGCCGATTCGGTGTTCAAGGAGAAGGTAAGACACCGAAGCCCTCTCTCTCTCTCTCTCTCTCTCTCTCTTTTTAAGGCCGTTTTACTAACGAAGACTTCTCTGGTTTCCTATTTCCTTATTTCCAGACACCGGACGATGCCATCTGTGTGTCCCAGCGTAGTTTCGCCGTTGCCATAGCCATTGCCGGTCTCTGTCTGATGCTGGCCGTCGTCCTCGCGGTGATGTGTATTGTTGCCCGCCGCAGCAGCAAGTCCGTGTCTAACTCGGGCAGCTCCATCTACAGTGGCCCCTACACAAACACCGCCTTCTCGCATAGCAGCTAATCCATCACCCCATCCCCCCAAGCGCCCTAACTTGAAGCCCTGTAACCGAGGCGTAGACATGGGCTTCGAGCTTTCCATCACTGTGATGCCTGTTGGATGTTGTAGGAGTCTCCTGCCCGACGAACGAAACGCTACTTTCGAACGAATTCCTTTGTACGGAACACCGAAAACTAACCTATTGCAAGGTGCAAAACAAAACACATGGACAAAAAAAACATTCGTATAGCTTTAGGACAACGATTTAAGGGGCGGGACAAGCGATTTAGATTAGAAGAAACTAGACTTAAGCGTAAAGAACACGGTAGTTTAAGGTATTACCGAAGCAATCGCTAAACTATATGGACGGTCGGCCATTTCGCCCGCTCCGTATACGATTGCTTTGCTAATATCGCAGAGATGAAGGGGTTTTTTGCGGGGACGAGCAGTCAAAGATTCCCGTCCCCAAGCGCATCTCTGGAAAACACAAACTAACTCCTCGTTTTTACTAGAATACTTAGTGCAAACACGCTACTGTAGCATGTAGGGAGCAGCTGTCCTGCATTTGTTACTTCGTAGCACGCGACCGAAAAACACGTCTAAACGGTTCACTTACAACCACATCACGCTCACTTTTTCCGGATCTAAGTCAGGTGGCGGGTACTTCTGAGATAGACTTGTCTAGATAATATTTACACTCCTCGCTCTTCTACTTTAATCTCCGTTAACTGATACGCAATTCTATGGGGACCTTTCTCAACTTTCTGTTTAGTTGTTGTAACAAGAGGATGAAGAGCGAACAAAGCACTAGCGCACAATTGCAATATGATTGAAACATTTCAGCGTAATCCTTTCCCCAGTGTCTTCCCCAGTGTTCCCTTTCCCAGTGTGTCTGTAGTAGTCTGTCCACCGATTCGAGTCATCTTGGACGGTTGGTGGGACGTACAAATCGAATGCCTTCCGTCAAAACTGCCAACTTTGAAATGCACTGTAAAAAGTATCGCTAATTTTAATACTTTTATATTTATTTAATCGTGTCCAGTGCCCCATCCCTTCCGTTCCTCGTTCCTCTTTGGAAATGCTCTCTCGTATTGCGGTTGTGGCGTGCATAGCGTTAAGACTGTGTTGGCAAGAATGTCCAATACTAAAACGATTCACATTACTAGAAGCTGGTCGTTACGTTAAGGGAAGGTTTTTATTTTTACGCACACGTAGCAAAATGCAAAAACCGTAGAAGCGGGATTTCGTTCGACACTACTGTGCGCCGGACGGTCCCGTATCGAAACGTACTGAAACACGAACTAGTAAGCACAAGGGTTAGACAATAGAACTAAAATAAAATGTGAATATAACAAACGAATGTGGAATGTTTCTGGTTTATTAGATACATGAAAGAACTGCTATAACTTCACGCTGGTAAGAATAGATTTGTACAAGGTCCATATTGAGATGCTCGACGCAACGAACTGTCAAAACCTATTTTTGAACATAAATAAATAACGGCCAATTCAAACTGTAGATCCAAACAATAAATTCGAAGTTTCATGTTCGAATTTTCTAAACATGTGTTTCGAAGATGGTTGTCCGATTCGAACTTCGAAAACAGCTTCGGCTTTCGTTCGGCTGATGTTTACAGTGGCTTACAAAGAGATGAATAAAATTTATTTTATTGTTGCAGTTAGCTCCGTAGCTAATCAACTGTTTTGAACAAAAGCTCTTGAACATAAAGTTCATACTTCAATTTATGTAAAACATGGTTCCAACCTACCATTTTCCCTTGAAATTTCGTGTAAACTAGGGATTTTTATTCAAAACGACTTTTTTCTTGTCAACCACTGTACATACAGCTGTCATTCTTTCCTTCTCGCTCCCGCACGAACTGTCAAAGTTCTTTTCAATCCGAAACCGCGTGTTTTGTCGGTGTTCGGTGTAGTGCGTTGGTGAATTTTTCCATTATTTGTGAAAAATTGCAGCAACAAACTCATCAAAATGAGTCTGTACAACTTTAAAAAGATCATGGTGGTGCCGCCCGCTAAGGTAAGTACGCCGGAGAGTGTTTTTCACGCGAAAATCGCTTTGTTTACGTCGACCCCTCACCGGGGTCTCGTGTTGTGGACGTAGGCATGTTTATCAATTCTTTACCCCGTCGATCATTTTTTTCCTTTTTAGGCGTTCATCGATATTATGCTATCGAAGACCCAGCGGAAGACACCCACCGTTGTACACAAGCACTACAAAATCAGCCGCATCCGTGCGTTCTACATGCGTAAGGTGAAGTACACGCAGCAGAACTTCCACGATCGGTTGACGCAGATCATCCAGGACTTTCCGAAGCTGGACGATGTGCATCCGTTCTATGCGGATCTGATGAACGTACTGTACGACAAGGACCATTACAAGCTTGCACTCGGACAGCTAAACACGGCCAGACATTTGATTGATACGTAAGTACGAAAGGGGAAGGACCGTTGTTGGTGCAACATGGTGAAATTGTTTTGGTTTTGATCGGGTTTTAGCGTCGCAAAGGATTACGTTCGTCTGTTGAAGTTTGGTGATTCACTGTACCGATGCAAACAGCTGAAGAAGGCCGCTCTGGGTCGTATGGCCACGATCATGAAGCGACAGGCATCGAACTTGACCTACCTGGAGGAAGTGCGTCAGCATCTGTCCCGTTTGCCTTCGATCGATCCGTACACGCGCACCATCATTGTGTGCGGTTTCCCGAACGTCGGCAAATCCAGCTTCCTGAACAAGGTGACCCGGGCTGATGTGGAAGTGCAGCCGTACGCTTTCACCACGAAAAGCTTGTACGTGGGCCACATGGACTACAAGTATCTGCGCTGGCAGGTGATCGATACGCCCGGTATTCTGGATCATCCGCTCGAAGAACGTAACGTGATTGAAATGCAAGCCATTACGGCGATGGCCCATCTGCGTGC